>OMOT01088782.1:0-11603 GCA_900312575.1 Acanthochaenus luetkenii | reverse complement strand
GAACAGCAGCAACAAGCACCTGTTGGCTCACGTACGCCACCTTCAGTGAAGCAAAAATATTACTTGATTCACCCTGTGCTTTTTTCACTGCGGTTTTATGTCCCATCAGCAAACCTAATTATGTCACTTACAAAACATTAATATTTAATGGTTAAAGACATTTGCCAGACTGTGGAAAATCCGGGTATATAAGCGTATCTGCAAACATTATATTGGCGATATGCAGAGATACGGCAACAGGCACGGGCCAAATTGCATGTATCAACCCAGTTTATGATGGATTGCGCATTCAGAGGTGAAGCTCGGCTCGTTGCTGCCTCACCTCGCGTTTCACCCCTGTATTTGAACAGGAAATGGAAATATGCATTTTCAGCGATTTTGACTATAAAAATGGCTGCCTCTGCCATTGAGCAGGTTGGCACGACACATCACTAGTTGGCACCTTGCATGGCTGCCTCCGCCAACGGTATGATGATGTGTATCGAAGCCGAAGCCTAATTGGACGAAGCAACTCAAACCACAGGGACCGGGTGGGAAACTTTCAGAGTAATGTTAACGCTTGCTAACTAGCTAACATATTTTTGAACTAGGCTAATGTTCGCCTCTAAACACAAACCTATCCCTTTCCAAAGGGAGGGGGAGGGAAGTGCATCTTGGGAATTGGAGTTACTGGAGCTATTGATTTGGCAGCGCTGGGATCAAAACCTCAAAATCTTGAAAAATCCATGGATTGTATTTTTTTTAAATATATTTTTATTTTTTTACGGGATGCAATGTGCTATTTTAATCAAAATATACCTGGTTTGATTTAGGGTAAAGCATTGCTTGCACTCATCTTCCCAGATGTGGAGGACAATGGGACAGAACCGGGTCCATTTTAACACAACGTGGGTCCCATAGCACCAGATTTCCCTCAGATCCTCCACACGGGTTCAAAAGCAGTTATGTTACAATGAGCTATTTGACATAAGAATGAGATGAGCGGACATCACAACAACAGATCGAGATGCGAGATGGTGACACGTTGCCTCTATTTCAGAGGTACAAGTGGAGGGAGGGAGTCCCCGTTGTTCCCAGCGGATCCAGGCGGTACTGCTGGTCAGGATTTCTGGAGAGTTCCGACTGTGGGACGATCTGGTCTTTCAGCAGAAATGAAAGCTGTCGCCTCTTTACACTTGTTGGCCACCGAGACAATGCAACAATGCAACAATGCAACATTGGCTATTTGGGTCGATAACAGCTTACTAACGTTTCAATCAAACCTGTGCTTCAATCGTACGGCAACATATATATCTATATCCTTTTTCTTTTATCAATAATTGATACAATCATTAGGATAATTAATATGCCTGCTAGAATGCTGATAACTATTTTTGTCAAGAACATTCTGCCCCCATCTGCACACTCACTTACTGCTGTTGTACTGATGAGAGCAGAGTGGAGGATGGTGAAGAGATGAGGAAAAAACACAGCAGGCCACAGCTACAATCATAACTAGTTTATTGTTTGGTGTCTTTTACAAGTTTCCATCTTTCTGTTCAAAACTTTAACAAATCACGACCCGTTTCTCTTTCATTCACAGAAGTCTCTCACCTTGGGACCCAGAATCATCAAACATATTGGCACTTTTGTCACGTAGGGACCCAAACTGAGTACATTTAGTCACTCACGCTGGGACCAAGACTCACTGTAACATACTATTGTAAATCATGTTCCTTCTCCTTTTTCATCTCCTTCCTCTCTCCAACTAAGCAGAATAACAAGAGTTAAGTACCAAGTATCTCCCATCTCTCCTCATCCCCTGTATTACCTGCTTTATGCCAAGTTTAAATAAATTCCAAGTACTGAAATACCTGAAAGTGAATTGAACCCTGCAGTTAAAAAAAACATGAACAATGAAAATGATAAACTGTCTACCCACACCGCTGACCTATGGGGAATACATAATTATAACATGCAATAAATAACCACAAGATAAACTCTGCATTCAGATTATTCGCAACCATGCTACTGACCATTGGCTGATTTCAGATATCTGATTCCTAGCTGTAGTGTCAATCATGTTGAATCAATAGGTGGCACATACTGCATAACATGACAAGTACGTTATTTGCTGCTGATGAACAATGTCAGTCAAATACTCAACTGCAGCAAACTTTTTCTTGTCAAACAAGAAACAAGGTGTCATGTTTGTGGTCACAAAAAAATAATTGACTCCCACCAACAGAAGCCCTGCAGTGAATTCCAATCAGTAGGGATCTGCTTGTTGCAAGGACATGTCCTTTTGCACAGATAACAGTTGGCACCGGGGACATACTGTACAGTTGTGGTCAAGAGTTTACATACACTTGTAAAGAACATGTATGTCATGGCAGTCTGGAGTTTCCAATTATTTCTCTTGGTTTTCTGTGATGGAATGATTGGAACACATATGTCTTTGTCTCAAAAACATTCATGCATGTTGGTTCTTTTATAAACACATTATAGGTCTTCTGGAAATATGACAATCTGCTGGGTCAAATATATACATACAGCAACTTGAATTATCAATGTTGGTGATGTAGAAAGTTGTTGCAATCAAATTAGCTTTGTAGCCTCTTAACTTCTTGTGAGTGATCATGATTGACTACAGCTGGTGACTTCTCTGAGTCATCTAAATAGGGCTCATTTGATACAGTCAGACTCAGCATAGTTGTGTCACTGCCACGATCAGGAAGAAAAACAAGCTGCTGAGAGAAAATTGGTCAGGATGGTAAGAGAAACCAAGAACCACCAAAAAGCAGGTCTGATGAATTAGAAGCTGATGGAACACAGGTGTCAGTGTCCACAGTCAAGCGTGTTTTACATTGCTTTAGGCTGAGAGGAAGCCCTTGCTCCATAGCGGCACCTTAAGGCTCGACTGAATTTTGCTGCTGATCACATGGACAAAGAAAAGGCCTGGAGGAAAGTTCTGTGGTCAGTTTAACTATTTTCTTTTGCTATTTGCCACAATGACCAGAAATATGTTTGGAGGAGACCAGGTGAGGCCTTTAACCACAAGAACACCAAACCTACTGGCAAGCATGGTGGTGGTAGTATTATGCTCTGGGCCTGTTTTGCCCCCAGTGGTACTGGTGCTTTACAGAAAGTCACCAACCTGGTCACACGTTGCTGTGGGATGGTGTTCCATTCCTCAACCAGGAGTCGTTGCAGGTCAGCCTGCATGGTTGAGTTGGTCACTCTAACATGTACAAGCTGATCCCACAAGTGTTCAATTGGGTTGAGGTCTGGACTCATGGCAGGTCATTCCATTCTCTGTACTCCCACATTCTGGAGGTAGTCTGTGATGACCGTGGCTCTGTGGGGGCGAGCGTTGTCATCTTGGAGGATGGAGTTTGGTCCCAGATTGTGGAGACATGGGATCGCCACTGGCTGCAGAATCTCAACCCGATATCTCACTGCATTGACATGGCCTTCAATGAAGACAAGCCTTGTTTTACCAGTGATGGAGATACCGCCCCACACTATGACCAAAAGCTGTTACTCGATTGGTTCAACAATCAGTATAGCGTTCTCCCCGTCGTCTCCATACGTTGACCCTGCTTGACAACTTCCGCAGACAGAACATGGACTCATCGCTGAACATGACATTCCCCAACATGTTCAGGTTCCATTGTCAGTGTTGCCGACACCTGCGCAAACGGGCCTGACGGTGAAGGGCAGCCATTGCAAGCGTCCTGGTAGCCTCAGGAGCTCGGAGATTGTCTGTGTGCAGTCTGTTCCTGACAGTCTGATCAGAGATCTGTATGCCATAACGTACTGCAAACCTTGCCTGCAAATCTCTAGAAGACCTACGGTGTCAGTGTATCATCGGTTCATCACCCTTACAGCCTCAGTGCTGTAAGGGTGATGAACCGGTCTTCTTGGGGTGTTGTTTTCCTGGCATGCCCACTTCACGGTCTGTCTTTGACATCACCGGTTTCTGCAAGTTGTACATCATTGAAAAGGTAAACAAACTGTCTTTTCAACGATTTACAATACAATGGCAATTAGCATTGTAACAGAGAAAGAATCGACCAAACACACATTTCCACACTTTTTTTGCCGAGGGTATATTTTTGACCCAGCAGTTTTGGTCACATTTTCAGAAGACCCATAATAAATTCATAAAAGAACCAAAATTCATGAATGTTTTTTGTGACAAGGAAGTATATGCCCCAATAATTCCATCACAGAAAAATCCATGACAGAAAAATATTGTAGTTGTAGAAATTATTGGAAACTCAAGACTTCCATGACATAAATGTTCTTTACAAGTGTATGTCAGCTTTTGACAACTGTAGGCGTCTGCAAACTTTAGAAAGGTCCAACCTGGTCTCTTTCATGAAATGAGCACCAAGTCTGAAACACAGGCACAAATGATGTGAAGACTACATTCCTCCACCATGAATTGGATTATGTAACAATAGCACAAACTGGGACACGTCTTTCACCTGTTCGTCACGTGAAAAGGTTAGCCAACAGTTATGTATGTTTGGGCAAGCAAAACAATTTTGGTTAAGGTTATGATTGGGTTTAGGGAAATGCTTTGGTAATGGTTAAATAAGAAAAACTTTTGCTAAAAATGTAAACTCGACTCAGCAGAAATCTTCTTGGTATGACTTGGGAATCAAACCCAGGTTGTTGAAGGCCAGTTTACACTCCACCACACTATTTCAATGTCAAACTACTACTTATTTCTAGTTGTGCATCCTTGACATAATCCTTTTGTGGTGGGGAAATTTATTTCTCCCACTTTTCATGCATGGAGCATGTATTGGCATGCATTTGTCATCGTGCTAATTTCATGAAATTTCAGGAGATCAGGCCGGAGAGCTCACATACTTACTGCCTAAAAGTCATAGCAGCTTGGTGACAGTGTGATAGTTTCCCTACATATCGCCTTTCAGAGTCCACACTGACTAAGTGGAATTTAGTCCCGGTCTTCTACTAGTCATCAATGCCAACACTCACTTTCTGATTAATTATGTTACAGTCAAACACTGGTCAAAGTATCTCCGATTGGTAGTGCTTAGAAATCTCCATTAAAAGCCATCTGTAGAAGATACTGATAGTAGAAGAAGAATTATATGTCCTGATAAGTACAAAAAAAAGAAAGAACTTCTAGTAATGCAAATCCTACATATGCAACCTCTAGACTTCAGATTACAGTATAGGCAACAGGCCTTGTGGTCCCCAAAGCGATCACAGCATCAACACTGTTTCTGCACCTTTGAAACCTAGTGGGATATAGATGCTGTTCAGTTGAAAACCAACGGCAAAAGGAAAAATATGTTCCATTGAAAATCAATGGGGAACATATTCTGTTCCGTTCAAAAACAACAAGATGCATGTCCACTGAAAATCTTTGGGATAAAAATGATGTTTCATTGAAAAAGATGCAAGTTGGTGCTAGGTTGCAATTGGGAAACCTAGAATGCCACAGAATACTGTAATAACCCATCTAGCCTAATCAAATTCTTGAATTTTACATAATACAGAATACTGTAACAAGAGAGTATAAAAGACTTAAGTGTAGTTTCAACAACAATAACATGGCTTGTTCGGTTACTGCACCCTCATCAAAATTAATTGTGTTGATAATCAATAATAATAATACAGGGTCAGCAGTTTAAAACGTTAGCAGATATATAGTCTCAACAAAAGTAAACAAGAAATACATATTTGGTACAAAAATCTCAGTAGAAATGCTTTGATCTGACATGTTCAGCTTTAGCGTAAGGCTGCTGAGCCTAAAGATCTGCTCTAACACCTCGTAAGCCCACAAAGCTAGTTACAACATGGTAAGGCACTTCCCCTTTGGCTGAGTGGTAGATGTATGCAAGCACCATTTTTTCATTTTTAACAAGAATATTGTGGGAGATTTTCCCCAGTTTTACAACAAAATCTACTACTTTGAGCCAGACTTGGTTAATTGCTACAGAGGTTACCGACACAGAAAGCAGGCCATTTTAACTGTTTCATGCTTTGTGCTGCCTCTTAGGAGTATGGTGGGTACGCCCCCCAGTGGCTGAGGCAGAAGAAACAACAAACCAGATCACCATGAAACCAGCTGTGTCTGGCTTTTGTTTCACAACAGAACCAAGACAGAGAGTTTTGACTGGTTGTACCATGATCTCTACTTTGCTGGCCCTTCTCTAAAACTAAGAAGCATTAGTATGTAACAATGTCCTCCATAACATCACCATCACCATAAGAACACACTCAAGAAATAAGCTGGCACAGAATCACCAGTTACTCGGCAACAGCCATGGAGCTGAATTGTGGCACTAACATGGCTACCACTGAAATTATCATTGCTTAACTCTATCCAGTGTCATCCTAGTCCAGACCTAACCTGACTCCACACCCTTCAGACATCCCTCCTCAATGCTGCAGGTGTATGTGTGTGCCGGTTCTTAGTTACATCCACATGTGTATGCATTTGGATATAATAATGTTTATGCATCTGTGTAGAGAACATTTGGTGTTTATTTCTGACCTGATCTACAGTGTGTGTGTGTGTGCGTGCGTGTGTCTATAGCCAGGTGAGGAAAGGTTCGGTCTTGCTGAGAACTGACTCCACATCATTGAGGATGGGTATGAGGTCAGATCCCTCCAGAGTTCCCAGGTCAACATTGGTTCCTGGAAGTGAATCCAGGAAGTCAGGGAAGCGGCTGGGCTGTCCACCAGGCATGCTCAGACTGCCCTGCACCTGGGAGTCACCTGAAGAGAGAGCAGAGGAGTGAAATACTTACGTTCCACCACTGCAAAAACACAGAGAACAGTGTGTGTGCTCGCATGTGTATGTATACCTGTATCCATCTCCTCCATTTTATTGAGGAAGTCTTCAGGTGTGGTTGGAATACTGTAACAACCTAAACCCAATCCACTGTCAGTGCTCTGTTCTCTGGAGTGGTGGAAAGTACTACTGTGTGTGTTAGCGAGAGAGAAAGAGAGAGGAGGGCAAGGGGTAGAAAGGCAGGATGGGAACAGAGAGAGAAAGAAAAACAATGTTACTTGATATTACTCTAAACCAGTGGTTCTCAACCCTGGTCCTCAAGCACCACAGCCCTGCTGGTTTTCTATCCTACCAGCTAGGTAATTACATACATTGGTGTAATCAGGGACTGAATGAGACCTGTGACACCCGGTGAACATAATACCAGGTAAAATAGAAAATCAGCAGGGCTGGGGTTGAGAACCACTGTTATAAACAACTGTACATTAAAAATGAGTGACGCAGCTCCCGATTTGGTCCAATCAGGGAGACCAAAAAAAACGTGATTTCTGGAAAATCCACTGGGAGGTTTTTAAGGAATCCTGTCTCACCATAAATTATATATAGACTGTTACACCTGGGTCAGCTGCAGTCTCATCTTCCCCTGATGTTGGTGTCACCCTCTTTTTCTAACACAATGCCATTAAGTAGGATTTCCCCCATTATCGAGGTGAGACGTTCCCCATGGGGAGAGAGCGGCCCAGCTCTTGGAGCTGACAGCATTAACTGCTGCTGTGACATTTTGCCACAACTTTTTTTGGTTTCTCTTTTCTGGCTTGCTCCAGCTCTGCCATTTTCTCACACAGAGCATGGAATTACAAGCACATTTACATGCACATCAGTATTCATTAAACATCTATGGTTAATTGTGGGAGTTAAGGGGACAGATTATGAGGCTTGTGCACATGCGTACCATTTCAAGATTATTGGGATTTATAACGGGGGAATTGCATGCCGGTGTGCATACGTGCGGTTTTATAGATCAGATTATTTTTTCTTTCGTACGTACTTTTCCTCTTTTGTGGACATGTAACTTTTTAGTGTGGAATCTACGCAGTTTTATGAGGCCCCAGGACCCCCAAACATGAAGTGTTGACTGCTGCAGTGAAATTGTGCCTCAAGAAGAAGCCATCTTTGTCACTAATGCTAGAAATCAAATTAACAGTCAATTTAGTCAATCACATGATCTTGTTTTAACTAAATGATATAGCTGTCTTGGTTTCCCATGCAAAATCTATAGCACTCAGTTATTGCTATGCAGAATGGCTCAAAGTAGCAACATCTGCTAATTTCTTGAAAGCAGTTTGAATACAGCTCATGTATGCATCAATCAACAAATTATTGAAAATGTATTCCTAAATTACACATCCGCTAATTACAAACATGAGTATAGCACTATGCAGGTCTAAACGGTGTTAATTGTTTTACTTTGCCTCATGATGATGATGATTGATTTATTTTCATTTCTACATAGATCTACTGCTGACCTCGAGGCTTTCCAAAACCACATATTGACGTATGCCAGCATGCGCGTTTCCTTCACTCCACTGGTCTATGAAACCATAGTTCTGCTGGCCACACTGGACAACAACCTCCAAGGCTAACTTCAATTTTTATAATCTAAAATGGACCTGGAAAGTAACTCTCACTCACTCATTCGCATACTCACTACTGTTAGCCTATCTGACCCCTTGTGCAATATTGCTGAACTGTGATCTATGACACTGTGTGTCCATGTTATAATCTAAACATTAAGAAAATGGGTTACGGTTTCATGCAAGTCTAACAATGGAATGTTGTGTTTGAGTGTTTACACCGTATAAGGCAAAGTAAAGTCTGCACACTGGATAAAGCTCCCAATGTATTTAATGGAAAATCAGCAGGGTGACATTTCGAGCCGCCTGGCTCTTCCTCAGACAATGGACAACTAGTTGAGGCATCGTTAAATACCTGTTGAGCCAGGTCACCTGAAAGGCCAGGTAACCTGACCCAAGCATGCTCACAATGAAAGAAACAAAAATAAAACGTGTCATCATTAATAGGATTATACTACTATGCAAACTGACTATGGGAGCTCAATTGCACAGAATACTCAATATTTACAAGGAAATTTACAGAAAATTAAAAAGGTGAATAAACTCTAAATCTAGTGACAATGACTACAAGTCCTATACCCGTTAAAAATGCACACATAGGACTATAAGTACACAACTCAATTATATCAAAATTAATTAGTACACAGAATGATCGTAAAAAACTTGGAATTACATGACATGGGCATCAGGTACACACCATCATAAATGTCAAGCAAAAGCAAGAAGAAAATAGAGGCAAGTGTAACTATCCTATGTAAAGGCGCCTCTACTGACCTAAAAAGGTGATGATCAAGCTAATAATAATAGTAATAAATACAACCACAGCAGTATAAGGTTACATATGTTACACAGGCTCAGAATGTCGGAGGTTTTAAATGTCACATGGCATCACATGAAACATACAATGTGGTACAATATGAAATAAAATAGTATAAAATATATGATAGAGATTAGACCCAGCAAAGGAGGCACTAACTACCAAGGTCACTACAGAAATGGTCGTAAGTTGAAGTCCTCATTTAACCCATTAGGTGCCAATGTACTAAGGGTATAAATATAAAACGCTTCTCTTTTAAGTAACAATGCATTTATATCCCATCCACGGCGGGGACGTTTGACATGTTCAATGCCTAGATATCTGAGGGATGAGACATTGTGAGATGCTTGTGTAAAATGTACTGCCACTTAACGTTTTGTGTCATGGTTACGCATGTTGGATCTGTGTTCAGAAATTCTTGTTTTCAGTGGTCTGGTAATCTTCCCAATATAGGCTAAACCACATGGGCATATAGATCACATTACTGGTGTTGCATGTTATTACTCCCTTTATATACAAATATTTACCTGTACCTGATTAAATGTAGTGGCTTTACATGTAAAATGACAGTGTACACTGACCGCATCTGTAGTTCCCTTGAGGAATAGTTTGTAAAAAATGGGGCTGTGTTGCTGTGTAAAATATTTCTCAGATTAGGAGGTTTCTTGTAGACAATATGAAGAAGTGTAATCAAACCTTTGAGTGCTGGGTCAGATCCTATAATGTGCCAATGTTTCTGAATAACACTTTCAAATTCTCTATCAAGGGTGAATACTGAATTATACGGTTAACTCTGGATTCAGTTGTTCTGGATCTAGTACGGTTAAGACATTCAGCCTGTGAAACATTCTCAAAACGCTTATGTGCTTGAGCAACCCAGTCGTGTTTGTACCGTCTTTCCACAAAACATTTTTCCAGATCAGCAGCCTGAACTTTGAAATCTGCATCGGAGCTACAAATACGGCGGGTTTGGTTGAACTGTGAGATAGACAGGCTCTTTTTTAGAGGAATAGGGTGGAAGGATTGACCATGCAGCATAGAGTTTCTATCAGTGGCATTACGATACGAAGTTAGAACCAAGTCTGTCTCTGTACACAAGTATATCTAGAAAGTTCATCTTATGTTCATCATATTCAATGGTAAATTTGAGATGACAACTGCTAGTATTGATAAAGCTATGAAACGTATTCCATTAAACACATTGGGAGCTTTATCCAGTGTGCAGTTTTGAGTGTGTACACCGGACATGACTTCTGTGGACTTTACTATGCGTTTTACAACACAGGTACGCTCACCCATGCCCGGTTTCACCTTTTGGAGCTACGACATGCTTCCCGGAAAATACCAGCATCGCCACTCCTGGATCTAATCCCAGAGTGTCTGTTAAGGAAACGCATTCGGAGGACAAGGGGATCAAGAGAAGGAATCAGGTTAAGGAGATGATTACACTACTGTATTTAGTCTGTCAAATGCGTGCTCACTCTCTGCACTGATTACATTTGACTTTAGATGGATTTATACTAGGGTTGCAAATTCTAGGGAATTTCCTTGATCGATAGTCGCCAAAGTTAATGAACGACTAATCGATCAATCGATAACGATACACCAAAATAATTGCTTATGAATATTTCTTATAACAAAAATACAAAATGCATATTTTTTTCCTCAATCAAAGCTTTATTGAAACATTAGATAAACACACCTGTTTCATGGCATAACACAAACATAATTATGAACGCTGTTTTGTTTATGTATGATATTTTAATAAGGCTCTGGAAATTTCGCTCATTCTTTCGAGGCGAATCAGTCACTAACACGTTCGTCTATGTAACGTTACAAAAAATAAGATGAGCCTTAATTAGACACTTACATTTGCTAAATGATGATGAAATAGATAAAGATAAATAACGTTTTTGAAAACAAAGCTATTATAAATTCCCTCTTGAAATGAGAAAGCTGCGACAAACTACGTCAGTAGGCCTCAGTTTCAAACTTAAACTAAGTGCAGTAACTATCCAAGCCTGTTGATTTTTATTTAAGAATACAATCATATTTACATGATATGGGGTGAGTCGTGTGCGAAGTCTGTTAACAGTGAGTCCAGATGTTGAAAATACACATTCCGATAGGAGGCAGCATAAGTAGCTTCGCATAAGTAGCTTCTCGCTAACTTTGCCAGCCTCGGGAATCTTCCTCTGTTGACTTTCCACCAATCTGTGGGACTGATATTTAGCGGTGGTGGAATGTCCTTCAGAAAGTTGTCCACTTCTGTTTCCGTGTCGTTGGTGCGGGTGAAGTAAGTTAGTGGTCGCATAGCATAGGTATTAGCATCGCTTCTCACATGCTGAGACGGGGCTTCCTGAGCCGGAGCACCGGCATGTGGACACCCCTC
>OMOT01088779.1:0-10222 GCA_900312575.1 Acanthochaenus luetkenii | reverse complement strand
GTCTTGGAGTGTGAGTGCAGGCACAGGGGGTTAGTGTTAGTTGGGATTTGTGTTAGTGTGTGTTTGGACAGTGGGCTGAGTTTCACTCACCGCTTTGCAGAGTTTGCCGCCCTCCGGACAGAACTCCCAGAGGCAACGTCCCAGTGGGTGTCAGCCCCTTCAGCTGTAACACACTCTCATTTTCCTCTCTGTCAAGGCACACACACACACATAGAGAACATGTCATCATCTAATGCAGGTGGGCAATTTCAGCAATTTTCCACAGATTACATTTAATTAATCGAACAGATGAACTAAATGAAAGAGGATGAGATATAATATGGGACAGCGTGAACAAAAAGTGAACAGAAGGCAAGAGTAGAGCTAATGAATAGCCTGCTGGTATCACATTGTGCCATGTGATTATAAATTCCATAAACCCAAAACAGTTATATAACTACACGTGGCAACAGGTAATTCAATCACAACTGTTATACGGTAGCCTAGTAGAACATTAGATAACATACACTGTATTACTTTTCTAGGCCTAAAAACCATTCCACCACGCTTCTTCGAACAAGAGCATTCATAATAAGTGCAAATGATTTTGACACACTTGCACAAGACTGAAGGAGGACAAATGTAAGTCAAGGGAAAAGTCATTAGCCTTATACTAAACTGGAGCAAGATTTAAATAAATTATATCATATAAATAATATATATATATAATTATAGAGTAACTCAATAGTAATCCAAAATCCATCAACAAACTACTATAGATTATTTATTATCCAATAACCTTTTTATATTTATTTACTTTTACAAATCTAATAGCAGACCATCAGGATGAGGGACCAATCTAATGAGAATTACTCCTTAATACTTGTACTTTAGTGATACATTTGTACAGTACATTATTTATAATTGATCATTATTATTACCTGTGTTTTTTTTATTGCCTTCCCTATTTCCGGCATTGTTCTGCCAATTGCTGCTGTAACACCTGAATTTCCCCTCGGGGATCAATAAAGTGCAATCTAATCTAAACTTACTGAATCTTCATCAAGGTCCCTCACAAACAGTTTAAACTCATTTACATGACCAGCTTCTTTCCGTTTTTAAATATTTATTATTTAAAAGACAATCAAACAATCACTGACAATAGAACTTGATCATTCTGTTTGCGTGAAAAAAGGAAAACCCCTCAAAAATACACACACCTGAGCACAGAGAAGACACGGGCCATCTTTCCAATAGCGCGGATCTTATTTCTGATCACCTCCTTTCTGACAGCAGGAGCTCCACCTGAGAAAATTAAGGAAATAAGTTTGGGAATTAAATTGTTTGAAGAAAAAGTTTGAAATTAACAGAAATCTCAACTAGGGGAAATCAACAAATAGGGGAAAATGCCCTGAGAAATATTATTAATCTCCCAAATAGTGTTATCTTCAGACGCAGTATAACTGTACCCCCAGGCCTAACATCACCAGACTGCCACCCCCCCCATTACAGTCTGAAGTCATGCTGCTTCTAACATAGCTCAACTTAGAAGCAGCACAACCACACATTGGAATCTCAGTTAAATTCACCATATCCAATATAGAAAGGAATCATGACAGGCACACACACACACACGGCATGCAACTATATGCTCTGGGGACAAAATACTATTACCTAGCAACAGATTGTAGAGGCACAGCATTGGCACTTGGCCACACTCTGAGGGTAAACACTGCATTGTACTGGCATCAACTCACACCAGCTAGGACAGCATATTATTAGCCAGAGCTTTACTATCCCTTTGATACAGATACATTTTCAGCAAATGCAAGAACTTACACTGTGCTTATTGCTTATACTATGCTTCAGCATGAAATAATAATTAACTCAACTTCCTCAACGGTTCGAGTTCCTCTTCTTTAGTGTCACTGTATGTGTGTGTATGGTGAAGTATATTATGTGTAAAAGAGCGGTGCATCCTGGTTGGTCACCACGACAACTTTCCTTTTTATTATTTTTCAAACTGAGATACTTGAAGGCTTCTTTGACCACTTCTTTGACTGTGAAAGCTTGTTAACTGATCAATACATATATAAACTATACAGTAGGCATCCCAGAATGTAAAAAGTACAACTAAATAGTATGGCATACTATGCAGGATTTTACTTGTACAAATATTTTTCAATGGCCACACTATCAGAATCAGAATTAGTTTTATTGGCCAAGTATATCTGCACATAAAACAGTTGCTCACAGACACGTCTAAGATTAAAAAGTAAGTTGTGGCAGACGGGGGGAGTGTAGGAGGGGGGAGGTGAAGGAGGGGCGGTACGTGCCGTTTCCCACGTGAACGCTAAGACCCAGAAACGGCCGTCCGCTCCAACTAGCAGCCGATGAGACAGCTGAGCCAGTTAGGGAGATCGGGCAGGGCCAATAGGGGTAGAGAGCGGCAGGGCTCAAATAGAGGAAGGGAAAGCAGAGAGGGGTGTGTGTGACCCATGGAGAGAATTAGCAAGAAAAAGAGCGAAGCAAGTGACGAGCGAGGAGGAAAGAAAAGGTGTACGACCGGTCGGACTGAGAGCCCCCTTTGGTACCGACCCCTGCCTGTTCACCGACTCTTCTCCTGCCTTAACCCCCGGACCGTATGACAACCTGAGTAGGCTATCGACCCCTAGAACGGACTACGTCATTCCTAAACAGAGACTGACCCCGTGCCAGCCAGGAACAGGTAGTCACTCGCTGTTTCCGGTATTTCGCCGGGTGGACAATCCCTTTCTGAGCTCCGGCTCGGTGGACTCATTCAATGCCCGAGTGTGCCACAAAGTATAATACAGTAATGTAAATATAATTAAAGAGTAGGAATAAAATGTACAAAAAATATTGACAAATGTATGTTTACATACGAGTCCGTAGTAGCGCAAGAATGTAAATATAAAATAAGAAATATCAACAAATGTATATGAATCCGGAGTAGTGCATGAGTTAATATAATGACTGTGAATGTAACAGTTCAACTGTTCATGAGAGTAACAAGCACATGGGAAAAAGCTGTTTTTATGTCTGGTTGTTTTGGTCATGATTGACCGAAGCCACTTCCCAGAGGGCGGGACTTGAAGGATGTGGTGGCCAGGGTGTGACGGGAAGGCGGGGCTTGAGGGATGTGGTGGCCAGGGTGTGATGGGAAGGCGGGGCTTGAAGAATGTGGTGGCCAGGGTGTGATGGGTTGGCGATGATCTTGGTTGTGCGTTTCCTGGCCCTTGTGTGGTAGAGGTCCTGGAAGGATGGCAGGTTGCAGCTAATGATCCTCTCCGCTGACCAGGTGATGTGTTGCAGTTTGGTATTATCACGTGCGGTGGACGACCCGAACCAGACTGACTGTAGAGGTGAGGATGCATTCAATGATGGCCATGTAGAATTAAACCATCATAGCCTGCGGCAGGTTGAATTTATTCAGTTGTCGCAGGAAGTACATCCTCTGTTGGGCCTTCTTTGCAACTAGGTTGATGTTCACCCCCCACTTGAGGTCCGGAAGATGGTGGTACCCAGGAACTTGAATGACTCAACAGTGGTGACTGCTGAGCCACTAATGTCAATCAATCAATCATGTTTATTTATATAGCCCTTTTATACAAGCATGTCTCAAAGGGCTTTACAATGCATCATATATACATACTACGTCATATACTACACTACATCAAACACATCATATACCATACTGCACACAAACAGATCTATGGGCAATTTAATGTCTTCAGTTCACCTGACCTGCATGTCTTGACTGTGGGAGGAAACCGGAGCACCCGGAGGAAACCCACACGAACACGGGGAGAAGATGCAAACTCCACACAGAAGGGACCGGGGCGGAGATTCGAACCCACGTCCTTCTTCTTGCTGTGAGGCGGCAGTGCTAACCACTGAGCCACCGTGCCGCCCAGAGGGGGCAGAGAGGGGCAGCTTTTTCTGAAGTCCAAAATCATCTCTACAGTCTTAGAGCATTCAGCTCTAGGTTGCTTTTGCTGCCCCAGGCCACCAGCTGCCCCACCTCCTGTCTGTATGCAGACTCATCGCCGTTGGAAATTAGACCAATCAGTGTTGTGTCGTCTGCAAACTTGGAGTTTAACAGAGGGGTCCTTAGAGTAGAGCAGGGGAGAGAGCACGCAGCCCTGTGGTGCTCCAGTGCTTATGGTCATTGTGTTTAATGTGTGCTTTCCCAGACTCACTTGCGGTTTCCTGTCCATCAGGAAGTTTGTAATCCATTGACAGATGGGGTCGGGCACAGTTATCTTGGAAAGCTTAAGACTGTAGGAGCTCTGGTATGATGGTATTAAACGCAGAGCTGTAATCCACAAATAGAGCCCTTGCGTAGACACCCGAGCGGTCGAGGTATTGTAGGATGAAGTGTAGGACCATGTTGACTGCATCATTCATGGACCTATTGGTCTTTTAGGCAAACTGCAGGGGGCCCAGGAGGGGGGAGGTGATGGCCTTGAGGTGGGCTAGCACCAGACGGAAATCTTTTGTCTTTCAAATCAACAGAAGAACTCATTCAGGTCGTTGGTGAGCTATAGGTCATCCTTGCAGTGGTTTCATTTTCTCTTGTAGTTCGTAATATGCTGTAGACCTTTCCACACTGAAGAGGAGTTGTTAGCTCCACTTCGCTGGACTGGCAATCTATAAAAATACCCATGACTTGCGAGTCTTCCCCCTTCTGCATCCTCTGCCTGTGTTTGTTGTGTTCGGGACGTTTCTGGGCGCTAACCTTTTTCTGTGTGGGGGCTGTGCCGTGGTATGTTGAAGACAACTGTGAACTGGGAAACTTCCCACTTGGAATTTCCTACTTCCCACCTCAGAGTCGGAACAATATGGACATCCGAAAGAAAGTTGCACTTGTTTGGCTGCTTTCAGAGCGGCAAAGTTTTGGAATAGCTGTTATACATCTCTCACAAAAACGCATGAAGAGGAGAAAACCACATAAGGTAGGGGAACTTGGAGCTCAGAGAAGAGTCCCAAGTTTCTGACTTGGAATTACGATTTGGAGTATTCACCTTCATTCACTCAACTAGAGCGGAAGTGTGTCTTTCACACTGGTGGTGGGAGGATGCGGCAAAAATGTGAATGTACAGAGCCCAAACAACATGTAGCATAGGGGAAAATCCTGCATAATATGCTTTTAATGTTCTATGTATATTTCATTTGTTTAGTTACACTTCCCAAAAAGTCAGATCTGTCAATACAATTTCATCAACAAATTGTAAAAAAATTAAAAAAGAGTGAGATTAAGAGAGAACTTATTATGTGGTCCTACCTTCACATGTGTCGTCCCCTTCTGACATGAGCTCATCATCAGAGCAGATGTTCAACACATTCACCAGCATCTCTGTCACTGCATAAACACACAACATACAGACAAATATCAAGCAGTTCCCATCTACAGGTATGATTTTGTTCTGTATATGTTATGGCATGGCATCTATGATAAGTTTCAGTCTGGTTTTAAATCACGCCATAGTACTGAAACGGCTCTTTTGGGAGTTTTTAATTACATTATTTTAACTGTTGATGCATTTAATTCTGCAGTCCTTGTGCTCCTAGACCCGACAGCTGCCTTCGACACTGGATCATAGGATAATTTTGTCATGCTCGTATGTAAGCATCACAGGTACTGCTTTCAAATGGTTTCAATCTTACCTGTCTGATCGGAGTTTCTCAGTTAACTTACGGGAATTCTCTTCGATTGTGGCACCTCTTACCTGTGGGGTCCCCCAATGCTCCATTTTGGGCCCTATCCTGGTTTTATTGTACTTACTGCCCTTGGGCTTTATCTTCGCAAAACATAATATTTATTTCCACTGTTTTGCGGATGATGTACAGATCTATCTCCCTTTAAAGTAAAAAAAGTAAGGATACAATGCAGCCATTACTGGACTGCCTAAAAGACCTGGATGGATATACATTTTCTCAATCTAAATGAAAATAAAAGATCATTATGTTTGGGCATGATTTTATAGATTATCCTGCTGGTATTCTGGGCCCAACTTCTAAGATCTGTTCTTCTGTCAAGAACCTTGGAGTAATTTTTGATAGTGCTTTTAACTTTGACAAACAGGTTAGTTCATCTTTCCCCCAAAGACCTAGAGAGGGTAATTCATGCTTTTATTACCACGCGGCTGGATTATTGTAATACACTGTATGTTGGTATCGACCAGTCGTCGCTTCGACGCCTTCAGCTTGTACAAAATGCAGCTGCTCGTCTTCTTACAGGTAAAAGAAAGCGCAACCACATTACACCAGTTTTGGCCTCTCTCCACTGGCTCCCTGTCCGCTTCAGGCTTGATTTTAAACCTTTGTTGTTTGTTTTTCAAGCTCTGAATGGGCTGGCACCTCTGTACTTAGCTGAACTTCTACATTGTCACACCCCTGCTAGAGCACTGAGGTTGGCAGATCGGCTGCTGCTGGATGTCCCCAGGACTAGGCTAAAAACCAGAGGTGGCCGAGTCTTTGTGGCAGCTGCCCCTAAGCTCTGGAATAGCTTGCCCTTCCATATTAGATCTGCCCAGATCCTAGAGGGTTTTAAGTCCTTATTGAAGACTCCCCTTTTCTCCCTGGCTTTCAATTTAGGTTGAGCTAGACACCCGCATATTGTATTTTTATGTGTACCGTTTTTACTACCTACTGTTTTATTGACCTGTACAGCACTTTGGTCAACCTTCTTGCTTTGAGGAGACAGTGCTAACCACTGAGCCACCCCAATCGGACTCAATCCTGTATGTGCACTACGCCTACTTCACAACATCACATCCACACTTTCAAATCTGCTATTGGTCTCACCAGCAACAGCCAAATCGGATGGCTAACCCTTCTGACTTGAAGCAGATAAATGAGCAGTTCTGAAACTGAACTGTATACAATTTTTATGTAACTCTTTTCAGCCTACTGGCTGCTTTTGTTGGCTACTTCAGAAACTGCCTTTGTGGTCTGATGTTATCTCTGACAACGAAAAGGAAGATTTACGTTAAGTGTATTTATTGTACCATATATGCACATACCATCACAGACTTAATAAAAAAATTATGTAATTAAAGTCTTGTACCATTGTGATTACACAATAAGGCCCCTCCACCACTCCGTACTTACATCACACTAAAAACCAGCCGAACTACCAGAGCAACAACTAGAGGAGACTGTCTGACTCCTAGAAGACGGAGTCGTTTTGGCCAATCTGCTTTCTCTGTCAGAGCTTCTCAGAATTGGAACAACTTACATACGAATCTGTGTTAATTACCATTCCTTCTCCACAACATTAACAGCCTGGTTTATTAAAAACCAAACTTGTGATCACTAGAAGTGAGGTAATCCGTTCTCATGTTTGCTGTCTTATTTGTCATTTTAGACTTAATGTTTAGTGCTTTAGACTTAGATTCAAGAGCTAATACCATTTGTCATTATTATGCTTGCTGTAAGAGCTGCTCATCATGGGCTCTGTATCCACATTTGACTAACATTGTGCTGCCATGCTATCTGTTTGCGCTGTTATGCTGCTTGTTTACTTGTTGATTGTTGTCATGTTGATTCAGTGTAGTACTGGAGTGTCTTCTAGTCTGTAATTGTTTTTCAGTACTTTTCTACCGTCTGTATTGCTGATTTTATTTTTCATGTTTTTAACATCTATGCTTTTAACTATTGTCTGTCCAGGGACTACAGATGAAAATTTGCCATATTATTAGAAATGTTATTAATATGCACTGTCCCAGTCAAATAAAGTACAATACAGGACACAACATATATCTCAGAGTGTGGTTGAGCACCCTCCCTCTAACCTTTTTCTCCAACGAAGGGCAGAGACCAGGTGAAGACATCCATGAAGTTGGGCAGCCAGTAGGGGTGAGGAGAGCAGTTAAACTGCCTGATGTTCATCACATTATTCTCATACTTCAGCACCGCCGCTGAGGAGAAATCACCACACACACATAAACCCTGTGTTCATACAGTTCCTGTCTCTTGTTGTAAGGTTTCCAACCAGAGTTGCCATGGATTATGTCCTACACAACACACTTCTCTTACCTTTGTTATTGTACACATCCAGGTAGTTAGGAGCAGAGAAGATTGTAATTAAAGAAGGGAAGCCTGTTGTTTGACTTTTCCTGTACATTCGATACCTGAGAGAGAGACAGACAATTGTAGATTGCATACTCAAGCAACTCAAGGTATTAGCTAATCAAAATCCCCAGTTGCTACAGTAGGACAGATTAATAGATGATAGAAAACATGCATCTGCAGTGCTACCAGTATTCCTACTTACCCTGCATCTTGGGCTTCATGTGCTCGTATTACAGACAACAGATTATTGTTCATCAGGAAGTCACATACTGCTGGGTAACTGATGGAGAAAAATATTGAGTTATTAGTGATGAACACACACCACAAGTAAAAACAGACCTAATACAACGGTTTCATGACAGCCATTTCTTGTTGAGATATGAGAAAAAAGATGAAGCCGAGAGAAGTGTTTGAGGTTCCTGCTCCTACTCAAGACCTTTCCATGAATGTTAAGGTTCTGCCAAATTAAATTCAAGGATTCAAACCAGCTTGTTCTATATGGAGGAATATTCAGGACAAATACAAATAAATAATAATTAAATTGTTAAAGAGCAACTGTCTGCTATTGTTTATTCCTCTCCACTATCTGCTGAGTCTGTAGCATGGATGGGATGAGGTATAGAAAAATGGCTGTCCATTCATTCCAACGAAAGCTGTTCACCCAGCGAATACGACTAAAACGTTTCTATGAATCCTACTTCCGTGTCCAACTCACATGCGCATTAGGTTCTTTCTTTGGTCTCGCCTGGTCCACATGAACAAATCTAGTCCATGGATGCATTGGTTTACAGTGCACAGAAATAAAAGCCTTGATGTGGCTATTGGTGGCATTTAAACATTTTAGAGTTAATGGTTTAAAAGTTGATAAGTCCATTTAGAAATTGTGTGATGCCCAGACACTTTTTTTGCTGGCGTTTTACAGGCGTTTCTTTTCTAATGTATCTCTATGGGAAAAAGTATTTTTGGGCCCCGTGGCATGACTTGACTTGCAGTTCCGAGCTTGGCCACTACGCCAAAATTGCCTCACGGCTCAGAGCTGTTTCTGGGGGCTTGGTCTGTGTTCCTTTGTTGCTTCTATAGGGGATGTTGCCAGATACTTTGGTAAAACGACCTGTTGCCATGATAGGGTGTTTGCTTGCTGACGAAAACTGGCACCAAATACGTCACCTGGCACTAGATCAGCCAATAGCAAAATACAATTGCAATAGCTGGTGTTCAATCTCCAGAGGGCAGTCAACATGCAGATTTATAACAATCTGTAGGAGAACTTTGCACTCAAATTTCAAGATTTAGACCTGAACCCATCGACAACACTGCTAAATACCCAAATACATCTGGTTTTAGCTGAAAAGGGTTTTTGGTTAGTTACTCTTGAAATAAAATAAAATAAAATATATATATATATTGTTAAATCATTAAATACATAAATAAACAGACAAATATATAACATCCATTAATCTATTAATAAATGTATTTATTTTAGTGTCACAAGATATGGTGTGTGTAATGGAATAAATATATCTATATACAGCAGGGGTTCTCAAACGGGACCCCTTATATGAGAAAATAAAATTGAGGACGCCCTCACATATGTCTCGAACAAAGAATGTAATATTAGGCCTATTCTCACACTCCTAAATATAGGTTATAGAGGTGGTGGGAAATATCGATTCATGTAAGAATCGCGATTCTATTGTCTACGATTATCGATCGATTCACAAATTCCCCCGAATCGATTCTTTTCTGTACTTTTTTTGCACTAACGTTAAACATTTTGTCATCAAAATGTCTGTTTGCCGGCGGTCCAGCAGAGGGCGGACTTCCCCTTCGCCCTCTCTAATGTTATTGTGTCAATAAAGCATTTTGGCCTGAGGCAGGAAGCGGATACGGAAGCACACTACGACGGAAGAAGAAGCAATCCAACCCGCTCCATCTGGGCTGTAATCGTCTGGGCGCAGTTTGGATTTTACGGCCAGAGACAAATAATTTAGACAAAACTCACCCGGTCAGCAAACTGCCATACTGAACTAAAATAGTAGACCGGAGCGTATATTTAGCGGAGCGGAGGAGAGCCGCGCTGATTATTATTTTTCTGCCCCGTTACCGCCTCCAGATCTGGCGTGGTAACATCTAACTTCATCTATCA
>OMOT01088770.1:6692-22289 GCA_900312575.1 Acanthochaenus luetkenii | reverse complement strand
CTGGTCCGCCATTCGGAACCACACACCTCAGCGCGGCGTGGGGGCTTCGCTCCTGGTCGCCAGAAAAAGTCAGATGTCATCTGACTGGCTGCCCTGTATATCAATCAAGTGACGGGATGGATGATAGGCTGACGTCTACATTACATTACATTACATCATTTAGCAGACGCTTTTGTCCAAAGCAAACATTTTTCGTCAACATCAGTCAGACCAACTATAGCAGTCTTTCATTGTGAATAATATATTTTTTTGTAATATATAATTTTTTTGTAATATTTTTTTTGTTTTTTGTTGATGTCATGCGATCGACCTATTGAGCACCCCTGTCATAGACGATCGTGTTAGTCTGATTCGCCTCGGAAGAGCGAGCAAAATTTCCAGAGCCTTATTAAAATATCATACGTAAACAAAACAGCGTTCATAATTATGTTTGTGTTATGCCATGAAACAGATGTATTTATCTAATGTTTCAATAAAGCTTTGTTTGAGAGAAAAAAACGAATTGCGATTTGTAAAAAATTTCTAATAAGCAATATTCATAAGAAATGTTTTGGTGTATCGTTATCGATTGATCGATTAGTCGTTCATTAACTTTGGAGACTATCGATCAAGGAAATTCCCTAGAATTTGCAACCCTACTCCCTGCCCAAATGCACCTGGGAGTCTCGGCTGTGCTAGTACGGAATCGATCCTCCAAAAACCAACCCTACATCTCTCCCCTGGGCTTCAACGGCCCACTGTAACGCAGGAATGGAGGGGTTGTAATATTATGGCACGCAGACCGACATTTAACTGTGAAGCATGTCAAACCAGGTCCCAGTCCACATCAGGCCTTGTTCAGATGACATACAGCCACATGCTATGCATTAGAAACACAGTCAGAGGGCAAGCAGAGCTGCATGTACAATGGGAATGTGTTCGTGTGTGTAAATGTGGGAGATTGATAATAGCAATCAGCTAAACACTGGTAATGTTTTTGCTGTGACTGGTGAGCTAGGATTTAGTAACCAACCATCAATAAGAAGTTACTTCATATCCTATTGTAAGACCTGAATTGGCTGGTAAAATTATAAACCAATTCAGTTCAAGAGCAGATGGGTTGTCAGACAGTCTTAGCAGGCCAACAGACACTGAGGATGCAAACTACCGCCACGTCTGTTGATGTGAGAATACAAAAGGAAACTAACATCCTATCCGATTCACTGAACTCTGTTGTCAAGTCTGTGTTGCTTACTGCTGTATTTTGCATCTCAGGACAGTGTCAGCACAACTTGGCCTGTTGAGCACTGCAAGTTTATCAGAGGTGGCCAAACAACAAAGCCCCTTTAACTGGAGACAGGAAGCGCTGGGCGATACAAACACAAACATGCCCCTGTTATACAAGCCAGCTGCGTGTGGAGCAGGACAAGAACCACAAAGCTATTTATAGACAGGGCGAAAGTTGCACTTTGACAAGGTGCCACTTCATTATATGGCCAAATTCAAACACACAGGATCTAATTTAATCATCCCTTATGTCATAACCCGGGGTGAGCACTTTCTTGCTCATGTTAAGTGCAGCGAAGTCTTTCGAGTTATCAAGCAGCCACACATTTAGACCAATCTACGAGTGAGCTACACTGAGGAGGACCATGAAACAAGAGCTTTGCTGACCAAACAGTTAAGTATGTGTGATGGGGATAGGCTTGCTATTACACTGTTTAATAGATTAATGCTGATAGTGTCATGCTGTGGAGCACAGTTCCTGACAGACACTTCCACAGTAACTGACAAATGCCTTCCTTGGAACTTTTGTGTAACTACAAAACAATATAGGCCACAGGGAGCAGAGACAAACAGGCTGAAAAAGAATGGTGTGTGCACTGGCACATGTATACATGTACACATATGTCTGTGCTGCTGGTCATACACACAACTAAAATCAAAAGGTTGCCAATGTGAAAGACCCACCCCACCCCATGGTCTTACGATGAATTTAGTGACCACATTAACAAGAATTTTCAAAAATAGCTTGATTGTCTGTTAAGCTTATCTGACAACCACACACCCCCGCCTTAAATTCAGGCTGCGACTGGTCAAGTTGATGGGTCTCAGCATGGGCCAGAGCTCCACCCCAAACCCCTGCTCGTGTCCAGCTCTAGCTCCAGACTGAACACTCACTCCAGCAGTAGGTCTCTAGCTCCTCCTGTGGTTGGTAATGCCTGTCTTCTCCATTGCCTGTGTCCCCCAGACAGGGCCCAGCTCGTTGAAACAGCCTCCCTGCCAGCCTGTGCAGAACAGACATCATACAAGGCTAGAGGTAGGCAGGCTGACAGGCTGTGTCGGGTCTCAACACTGCGGTAAGTCCAGGGAGGTTCTAACCAATGTGAAATCCACAAAATGTGGTACAAACAGAGTCTTAAGGGCCAAGACGTCAAGCTATCCTGTGCAGCTGTGCCTATTTTAAAAGTGCAGTGGAGACGAAGAGCAACTGTGCAGAGCCGAGACTGGGCTGGACCGTCCCTGATCCTCCACTTCCTGCTGCAGCTTGGACTGTCCGTCTGCCTCGTTTCTTCCTGTGGGCCTGGACTCAGCTCTCCATACTACTGCAGCAGCTCTCTGCTTTTCTTCTCCAAGCAGGGAAGGACAGGGGAGAGGGTCCCTGTACACCTGAACCAGGCCTCAACACTAACTATAAGTTTCTTTAAGAACCAAAGTGAGCTGCCATGTTGTCCTTACTCTCCGGCTGCTCTGTGGAAAATAGCACTCCCGGGTGTGGGGCTCTGGACCCCTGGTCTGCACCTGTCTCCGGGGATCAGGGCGGGCCCACAGCGATCAGGCTGATAAGGATGTGAAGCGTGGCATGTGAACAAACCTCCAACCAGCAGGACCTCCTCTGCCCTTGCTTATAGCCTAATAATCCCCCCATTTTCCATTCATGCCAGAGCATTTCAAAAACAAAGCACTGTGCTGTGACAACTGAGAGCCACAGGCCTTGTTACAGTGGGTCCCAGCCAGGGGTTAACATTACAGACAGACTGGAGGCCACTCTTCACACCCACACTCTACCAGCAACAAGGAGCTGAGGCTCAATTCACAGATACCTGTTCTGACCTAGCACACTTGAGCGTTATGGTGTGTTATGGATGAAAACATAATACTGTGTGCCCCCAGCCCTGCTCTAGGACTAATGATCCCCCCACTGGGAGAGGGGAGACACTGAATATTTGGACTGAGCAAACTAGCATTTTATTGAAAAACAGGAGGACATATTCTCTCCTTAAGTAGTTACATTCTTACGTTTTGCAGATTCTATTATTTTTACAACTTTCTTCAGATTAACTACATGAATGCCTATTTACTTTTCAACACTTGCCACTACAGATTAGCAATCTGAATACTTTTCTTGATATTGGAAAATTCTGACTAGATTACTATAAAGAAACAAAAATCAATGCTAAAGTTTTTATATTTTCCAGATATACAGTTTTCTTATGAAAATATGTTCTATCATTGAAATGAATGGCAGAACATGTATGATGTCAACGTGATGCTTAAGTTCATCAAAGAGAGTGGGCAATTATCAAAGGTGATAGATAGATAGGTAGATAGGTAGATAGATAGATAGATAGATAGATAGATAGATAGATAGATAGATAGATAGATAGATAGATAGATAGATAGATAAAGCAGTGGAGAGCGGTATAGCGATGAGAACAAAAATTTTGTGGGGAGCAGCAGCCCAGAATAAGGTTGGGAGAGCTGGGCATATCTTTATCTCTCTCTCTCTCTCTCAAATACAAGTGCTCTTGTTCAAAATGCTGCTCATCACATGATGTTCAAGAGACTACTCAACTTCAAGGTTCTGCCTGGAGAGGATCACACTGAATGCATCATATGACCCCGCCCGAGTGGCTTTTTCCTACTCTGGAAACCCAACTCTCCTCACTTAGTGTCAAACACAGTCTGTGGGACTCCAGGCTCAGGACCACATGAAGATTCCCATGAACACCACATAATTTACATAAACTTCCTGCAAAAAAATAAATGTTGAGCTCCACTACACTGGTAAACAAATCCTTTGTTGACAACTTTTTTGTCCTGAACTCATTAGGTTGTCGGTAAGAGCACAACAAAATAACTGGTTCCACACCTGGCACGTTATTAGATGTGCAAAGTCATGTCAGCCTATCAAAATATTGCGAGGGGAAAACGAGCTAAAACACAGGAACCAGACAGAAACCTGTGACTGTTATATGAGGATATGTGTCGTCATCATCACTACCTCTGAAAATAGCATGGCACATTTCATCACGAGCTATACCACAGAATCCGTTGAGAGCCTGCGTAATATTCTCTGGTATGGCGTGATAAATATTGTATCTCAGTGATTCTGTTTGGATTCAATGTTTTGCACCACTGTGTGGACCGGAATGACAAGGGCGTGCTTCAAGTGGCTTCCCTACTGCTGACAAGCCACCCTAGGAGAGTGTATCACATTATACAGAATCACTCTGCATGCATAATAATAACAGTCTTACAAACGTTGTTATACGAGGTTAATGTGGAGAGACTCAGGGACATACGTAATACGTTTATACTTCGCTAGCATTGTGGGCAACAGGAAATGACTACAGCTTGCTAAAACACTAAACGGTCGATAGCTAGATACAGCTCCTGTACCTCCAGGTAAGAGTACTCACCGCTCTCCATCTCGTTGCCCTTCTTGGCGGTGGGCGTGTTGCCCATGATTGCAGGCTGATGGTGGAGTCCCTAGGCTCGGACTGAGTTTTCCTTTACGAAGCTTTCAGTGCGGCTAACCGCTAACGTTGTCGCTGGGCTGAATGAAGCTGATAGCTAGCTACTAGCCAAGAGCTACCATTATTAACTCACAGGTAGAAATATGTTTCTTCCACTACTTAGTGAGTTTGGAAAACTCTAGCCAAGCGAGAGTATCCACGTCTGTAGCTAACACTAACGTTATGGTTTAGCTAGGCTAGCAAGCTAATTCTTAGCAAACCTATGATATATATATAGTTAATATTAGCTATGTAGCTTGTCAATTTCCAAACCAGCGCTGGCAAATCAAGATGTCATTCGATTTTACTTTATTTCATGTGGTGGCTTGGCTTTTCCCAAATACTGTCCAAAACATCAGACAGGATGTCGAAATCTGTTCTTAGCGTTCTTTGAACGTTAAGAAACTCGCTGTCAGTCTCCCTCGCAGTCGTACCCCGGCCTGTGCCACAACTTGGCTAGCTAGCTAGGTGCTATCTCTATGCAGTCAGGCCTTTTCAATTCAGATCAACAAAACTGGTATCTAACCGTTTCTGGTGCTGTTGATTATTTCAAATGGATATAATTCCCATTGTTTCTAATCCAGGCGTCAAATCCAAAAGTATCTTGGGAGCAACCATTTAGTATTCGATTCCTAAAACCAACAGCCCCCCTCCATTAATCTTTAGACCACAGTAAGTAACTCCAGCCATCCATCCACTGGAGCCCGCCTCAGACTGGCTCTGATTGGCTAATACGTTGGCGACAGTTATCACAAGACAACTGTTGATTGGATATGCATCAATAATCCAATCATTGTCGTGATGTGATTTGTCTGTCAAAGAGCTTCATCCCGCCTCTCAGACTAGCTCCTAACCAATACGCCCATGACCATAACTGGTGTTTTTGTCGCGTTTTAATTTATCAGTCGTTTGCATTGATCAGTTTAATGGACGTAGTGCACAGCACAAATTAAAAGCATCAATCCTGAAGAATACTCATATTTGTAGAGTATTAATTTCCAACGCCAGTGCTGTAGCTTTTCCACCCCTTCTACCCGACCGATCGGTGATTGGGTGTGACGTTGAGACAGGCTATTTTTAGTAAAAATGCCAAAAGGGGAGCGCTCACACAATACTGCCACATTTGTTTTAGTGGTGGAATAATTCGGTCATATTTAACCTTAAGGTTGTGTGGTGCACTTCGTACTTCATGGCAAAAAATAAAAACCCTTGTTTTAGAGAATTTCAGAGCAAAGAATAAAAAGTGATTTATATTGTTCTCTTGATTTATAGTTGATATTAGGAACCTAGTGAAGACAAATTAAAAATGTCATACATACACAAACAAATACAATGTTCTTTTATTCTTAACACAAAATGGCAGACAAAAAGAAAACTAATATAGTAATATAACCCATCCAAGTCTCCAAGTGCAAAAGGAATATGAATGGAATTACAAATGATCAAATTTTTGGACAGCAAAATATCATTCTTATTTATTTTCCTATTGCTTCAGTTCTGAAATCCTCTTAATGGTTACAAATCCATAATGCACAAATGAAGCTGAATCACACAGCAGCTTTCTATTTTGTTTGGTTAATCAGTTCAGCTGCATCTTTTCCAAGTCAGTTTCCCCTTCCATGGACTTTAATTGAGTTAACATACTCTTCAATATTGCTCTCAATGTCATAAGGACCTCCCTGTGTATAATGATGAAAAATCCAGTGAGACGTTTCTCTTCTTCATAGGAAGGAATACTCCTCTGAAGTCCAAGGTGAGTTTATTGTTGACAACAAGCTTCAGGGAAATAAGGGCAGCTGTAAGGCAAAGCTGTCTGTAAATCCACGCTAGAATGTCCATGGGCATTCTTCTTTAAAAACAAAATCAGAAAGAAAAAATAAGTATTGTGCTGTGAGCGATCAACAGTCAGGCAGTGGGAGTCTCTATAAGCCGTCCATAGAGTTATCCGGTAGTAGCGCCAGGGGTGGGACTTTGCCTGGGAGACAGGATGGAGGAAGCATTGAATTGGGGGCAGGATCCACATTTTCAGAGTCTTCCATTCGTTCGGCACAGCCTTCCCAATTTATATGGAATCTTGTAACACGTGGATTTGATGCCAGAATATTTCTCTGAAGCTGAAAGGGGAAGAGAAAAATATAGATAAATGATATGTGCCAGTAAATTTGATCATTAAAGCTCTATGTGATAACTTGGCACATTAGCGGCTACTCTGGTCAGAATTTACAACTGCACTCTGTCCAGTTTATTGACATCGCACTTTTAATGTCGTCAGACAACAAGCAAGTGTGTGGTGCTGTGTCCAATAGTGGTTGGCTGCAGCCTTGGAGCAGCAACAAGTGACCGTAGCCAGAGGACCGCAGTGAGAGGACCCATGTTTTTCCTGATTAAACGCTAGATGGCGCTCTAATGCTGACATAGCAGCAGCCAGAGGACCCTGTCCCCATTTCAGTATTTGCTTCAATTTTAATTCTAAAACTATATATTTCTGTAACATTGGGAAGCAAATAATGGTAAATTATTTCTTTACATCAAATTACCTAAAATTACATTGTCTTAATTGTAGGACAGCAGAAGTACGCATCAAAGAAGACAGTCTTCATAATAAAAGCCTACATGTTCAAAATAAAAGCCCCCTTCCATAGAGTGGAGGTTCTGTCGATGCCAGGCCTTAGAATAGTTCTCAAAAATATACATAAAACTTGACAATTACCCAACCAAAGAAATGTATGAAACTTTTAGCCATATTCATATGGGAAGTTATATCTTATACTCAGTTTTTGCATGTCATTTTTTTCCTAATTGGTTGGCGCGTAACTTGAAAGTAGTCTAATGAGTTACTTTTAATAAAGACTAACTTAGTAGGAGTAGGCTAATTCTATCATTTACAGGGTTCCTGCAGGTTTCAACAAGTTACATTTAAGACAATTTAAGACTTTTAAAGACTTTTTTATGACCACTTCGTATGGCCGTTAAATATATGGAAATTTGACTGTATATATGCAGTATAAAAAACATAGCAGTATATTGGAATATCTATTGTGATGTCTTCATACATTCTTAGTATGTTCTGCTGTTATTTTACACACACACCAATATCTATTTCCCCCCTACTTTCATAATGCCAGTTTTACATTCTACCTAACAGGTAGTACCAATTATTGGTCGCTTATGTTTACATCACGCCCATTTGCTATATACTTGTTTATATTATATTTGTGGTTTTATTCTAGTTTTTTTTTTTTTGTATCTCATATGGGTTTGCTGCTGCAATGACCCAATTTCCCCACAGGGACCATTCAAGTTGAATCATATTTTATCTTATGAACAGCAATGAGCTCAATATAAGCCACTTCAGAACACTGATCCAGTCTCAACTTTTGAATGACTGAGTAGACAGTTGTTTTCAAAGTCAAATCAGGGCCTGACTCACTTCTCAAACATGTCTTTTTTTTCTTCCCACAGGTTACACAGAAATTGAAGAACTACTGGTCAAACAGCCAGTGCCTGCCATCTAAGCAGTTTCTATTTCAGTGCAACAACCCTTTAATTAGACAAAAATAGCTCACCTATGCCATCTTTGCGGTTATAGGATTGGTGTTGAGCTACAGTATTTTGCGTCCAAAGCACCTCCACTTTTAGGGTTGACATAGACCCAAACATCGTCCGGAGGTCGACTATCCCCGATGTTGTTGTGGGAGCTGCTGCAGCAGACTGAGGCTCAATGGCTAACGCTACACTGGACACTTGATGCTCTCTTTTAATGAACGAGGCGATATTTGGCGACATAGGTGGTTTTATTTTATTTACGCATGTCATCATTCAACTTGAATGAATGGTGCCTGCTCACCGTGTGAAGAACCCACAGCACCTCAGCTATCTATATCCGTTTCTAGCGGTGACACAACATTGCTCAATGCAGACTGTTGAGAAGTCGCGAGCGAGGCAGACTAAGTTTCGGATGTGCTACGTGCAAACAATACAGCCCCGCTGGTTACTAGAGGTGGTGGGAAAAATCGATTCATGTAAGAATCGCGATTCTATTGTCCACGATCATCGATCGATTCATCAACTTCTAAGAATCGATTCTTACGTTACAGACATTTTGTCATCAAAATGTCTGTTTGCTGGCGGTCCAGCAGAGGGCGGCCTTCACCTTCTCTAATGTTATTGGGTTACCAGTCATGTCAATAAAGCATTTTGGCCTGAAGCAGGAGCTATACGAAAGCACACTACAATGGAAGAAGTAATCCACCAGTCTGTATACATGTGGACCAGCTGGTCTTCCTCCATAAGAATCTGGACATTCCACCGTACCAGTGAATGTTCAATACATCTTGGTCACAATGTGTTCTGAATGATTAAGTTCTAAATTAGTTAAACCTTACATTTAGTTAAGTTGCCATGATAGCATTACAGAATATATAAATACTAATTTGATGTTGCCATTAAGTGATAAGAATGATGTTTGTAGTTGTAACAGAAGTTGGAGAATTGTTCAGTGGAGGTTTTTGCTCCCCGAGTGCCTTCTGGTTTATTTATAAATGAAGTTCACGTTATGTGATCCAATGTAGCTCAATTGTTAGAGCAATGCACTAAGACTGCCAGAGCAAGGTTCAATTTCCACTGTAGAGAAGAATGTAAAATATCACCCACAACAAAAAAAGATACAAAAATCTGTCTATGAAACTGGTCTTACATGTATCAGTACATTGGATATTTGGTTTAGATTTAGTTTTTACTGACAAACTGACATCATGACAAATTAAATACAAGCAGCAGTGCTTTACACGATAAAAGAGAAGTTAAAGTACATTCAGCTGACTGTTTTTTAATCATGGTGCCATCATTGTGCGCTTGTGTTGTATTTAATGGGTTACTGTAGTCAAATGGTGGATAAGTCATTGAAAATCGAATCGAAAATCGATTCTGAAATCGAATCGTGACCCTAAGAATCGAAATCGAATAGAATCGTGACATCACTACCGATTCCCACCCCTACTGGTTACCGCTACGTACCACTGGTGCTTTTCAGATTTCATGTGGGATTCAACGTCTTTTACCCCCATGGTCCCTAACGTGAAAGTCTGTCGGCATAAATTGCACCTTGCTTCGTGGCGGTCTCCTGTCGGTGCCAACCACCTCTGAAACGTATCTTCCTCCAACCATTTGTCATTGAACTTTCATTTCCCCATCTTGGCTAATAACATTGACCCTCTTTGATGACACGCAGCCAGACGCCAACGTAAACGTAACGTAAATATTATATTAATAGCGGAGTCTCTCATTGTCTAATACTAAGTAATTCAAACAAATACACACTATTGGACGTTTTATGGTAGGACACTCACTGTCAATTTAAGACCTTAATTTCCATGATTTTTATTTAAGACCTTTTAAGGAGCCGCGGTAACACTGATTTAGGGCAAGTAACTAAGTAGTTAGTTTGAAAATGAGCTTTTCCCGGAGTAAGTGAGGATTTTATGTTTAATGAAGGCTAATTGATGGTTTACCAACTAAATTGTTACCTTTCTGATATACTTGCAAGAGCTAGCTAGCTAAATCTCACTACACAGCCTAATATGAAATTGATTAAAATGATTATTATTGTTCCCTATATATTGATTTAGTATTTTTGTAACAGGTTGAGAGCAACAGATTAACAGAACAGCAGAGGACAGACAGATTAACAGAACAGCAGAGGACAGATAGATTAACAGAACAGCTGTTTACAAAAAACCTGACAAAAAACAAACAAGGAAAATTCTATTTTACATAGGAGTATTTCTGGGCTATTTTAATTAGAAAATAGTATACCAAAATAGATTATTGATGCAATTAAGTCTTGATGTACTTAAAAAATGATTGGGTAATTAAATTTGACCGTTAAATATTGACAGTTTTCCATTGAAACAATTAACAGTCAGATATAACCTTATAGAACCAAACTGTAAGACTGACTTCACAGAATTATAAGGTTCAATCTCTCAAAAATATCTGATAAATCCATATAATTCCAAGCTCATTAAATAGTGCTATCCAAAATATTACTTCAAACCGGTGAAATAAGCATGAGGCAGTGATGGTTGCATAGGAACTCAGATTACGCTGAAATCTACTGTTAGTCTGACCTGTGTGTAGTCTGGTTTGATTGGTGGATTTTCACGCAGCTCGGGGTCTGTGTATTCATTGTTCACATAGTAACCAATGCGAATAAACTCCTGGCCACGGTACGTGCAGGTGATCAGCACTACAGTTACACCAACAGCATCACTTTCAGGAATCAAACTTGTGTTTGGGGCATCAGCCTGTTGAGAAACACAACATAGTAAGATTTAGAAATAAAGTGGCCTCTTATTTGCCTGGACTTCAGACATCTTAACTGTAATAGTTGGCAGTTTAAATATAATGACCGGGTGTTTCAAAAGTAGGTATACTATTTGAATGAGTAAAAACAAAGTTGTATAATATTTTTTATTTTTAACTTGTTTAGTCACTCAATTGTCACATTTCCAGCCATGACCTGAAGTGTACCTGCAAACAGGAAAAATATTTAATAATACAGCAGATATTAATCATGTATATAAAAATGTATACTGTGCCTACTTTTGAAACGGGCTGTATATTTGAGTGCAATTACAGTAGAACCCAGTTTATCTAAACCTCAGACTTTCACACTATCTAGGTTATCTAATAGGAATAATAATTTCACACTACTAACAAAATCACAGTCTTTTGCCTTCTACTTTAAGGAACATTTTCTAAGTCAATTCTGGTGAATATTTCAAAGACACACTCAGTGCTGAATTTGTAAATTGACTAAGTGGATCATCGTGGATCTATTTGGCCTCATGGGAACATACATTATGAGCACTATTTTGCAAATGTGGCTACTGCTACATACAACATTGCTCCAATTGTTTTGGCCCAAACGAACACACCTGAAACACAAACATATGCCTCCCAGCTGGTACTGGGCCGACCAGGACGGAGTCAAGGGTTTGGTCATACTCTTCACTTTCTGCTGAGCCAACGTAGATAATCTTCCACTCCAGGTCTATAAAATGAAAAGACGTAGAAAAGTTAGTCATGCTTCGCTATAAAATGCAAAGCTATAACGTCAGTTTTTCATCTACAGATGTTTAGCCAACTCTGCTCAAGAGAAAGTAATGAATGAAATATATGTATGATACAAAATATATATGCCTTGGTACTTTCTTATATTGATTATATTTGGCTGACCCAAGTAGTAACAAATACAAATGGTTTTAGATCTATTTCAAGTAGAGATGTTTCAGATAAAAACATTTTCCTTCACAATATCGATTCCGATACCTGAACTTGCGTATCGGCCGATACAGAGTACCGATCTGATACCAGTGCATTAATATATATTTTTTCTTTTTAACAGCTGTATACTACTAACCCTGTATGGATGTTATATGATTGCTATCATTGTTGTGTGGCCTGGCTCAGGTTAAACCCTTTGTAAAACATGAACAAATACATACAGAGAATGAATGCCATATAACTTTCTTTTATTATCTAGCCAGTCAGTCATAACTGAAAAATAAATACATCTGGCAATAAATGATTCCTTCCACAGTAGCAACTTAGTATTGCTCACAATTTCAAGCAATTTCGAGCAATGGCAGGTTCTTGGCAACACAAGTGCCACTCCTCGAAACTAAAGCTGTGCACATTGCTGTTTTACAGTGTAAGATATTGCCAAATTGCTGACATTTAGCTAGCTCTAACGCCAAACTCTCCACTAGCACCGCACATGTTGTTGTTTGCCCATGTTGTGTAAATGAGCTATCATCACGTGATAAATTACGTGGCATCTGATTGGTGTATACTCGCGTACTTGTACTCGGTACAACTCTAAAGTGCTGCAATGCACAACTCTGGTGTTTAAACTTGCCATTTTGCAATGTAGTTTACAAAAAACAAGAGTTAATGCTGTCAAGCATGGTTGGTGGTGCTGAGGAGATATGTCAATAATTACCTGTGCTGTTACTGTATGTTATATTTGGCTCACAAAACTAGCGATAATGAGATAGGAGTATAATAGTCAGCTAATGTTGCAGTAGCAAGTTGTAGTAGAGTTGGAGAATTGTGCATAACTAATTGTCCACCTTATCAAAAACTCCAGGTGGAGGTACCACATGTGACAATGTACAAGGGTGCATGTGCATTGATGATCTCATTATCAGGAAAAAATCTCCATTGAATTACAAAGTACATACAGTACAACGGTTAGCTGAAGTAGGGCTGTTCGATATGACGAAAGATATCGTGGAACGATAGAAAAATGTCTATCGGTAGATATTTTCCTCTATCATTTTTTCCAACCCCACTTTACGTTCTCTACACGTGGACTGGAAACAAACACGGCGCAGCGTGACACAGAACTCTATAGCATTTTTAACAGTCTGTTAAACAACAGTTTTCAGGTGCGTTAATTATTCCACTGATTTACAACCAGAAAAACGTTGCCTAAATACATATGGAGAAAACGGAGCGTTTCATGCTGCAGAAACTGTCATATACAGTAAACATTTACCATTCAATGTTACTAAGAGAGTTACGGTAATACAGAGACATGTGTAGAGTAGACCGGGATACAGACTGAGTGTTGTGCCACGTGACTAAGTGTTTAAATAAAAGCCATTGTTCTAATAAAAGCCTCCTTCATCATTTTACAGTAACCATCTGCTGAGGGTATGGCTAACTTACGAAAGGACTATCCACTAGGGATGGGCGGATCAAAACTGGTATCGATACTCACGTATTACTCATTTGGTTTCGATGCCCTTTGAAAAGTATTGATTTCAAAGTTATTTTTAAGTTTTATTGCAAAGAAGATCACGACATAAAACGGTAGCCAATCGATGGGAGATTGCGCTGACTGGTCACTTTGATTCAAATCTGCGAATTCCGTCGAAAAGCGACAAGTTTGCATGTATGTGGTTATTTTGTATAGACAAATTCTTTATCAAATATACAGAAAACGTACTATATCGTGATATACATAGTTATCGTGATATGAAACTACCCATATCGTGATAGAAGATTTTGTCCATATCACACAGCCCTAAGCTGAAGCACACTCATGATGATAGCACTTTTTGGTCAAGATGCTGTAAAAAATAAAAAGTATAGTCAATGGACACTGCTGTCTCCATATTTACAATTCACCCAAGGTTTACACTAAAAACCCTATTCAAGTTCAAAAGGATCATTACAGAGAAATATACTGTTTTAAAGAAAAAAAGATGTTATCTGTAAAATATATAGGTTAGTCAACGTGCTCCATTTAGTTAATAGGAGAAAGTCCTTTCAAATTACGAAATGGCACAAAGGCTTTATGATGTGGTTTTAACACTAATCACTGTGGGGAATTATCATATCATAACCTAACTTACCTTAATAACATAATGACACATAATGTTATTAATAACGTTAGCTACACCGAAATATCTGATGTACAGTTTATATATTAACGTTACAACATGGGGTGTGTACAACATGGGAAACACTCAGTCAAGCTACGCGTCCTTCAGTGATCACACGGATGAAAAGTACGTAATTTTTCCACAAGTTTGTTGACTGTCAGTGTCTTACTGTCCCATTAATCACGTTAGCTAATGTAGCTAACTTAGCAAACTGTTAGCAATTTCCTATGTACTCAGCCAGCAACGGGTTCGCGCTTTGGCTGGGAAACAAAGTGACAGCGACTCAATGATGGCACTCACCTTCGGGGAGGTCTTCCATACATTCAAACGTTATTTCAAACTGAAAAGGGTTTCCAAAGGGACTTGGGTTATCCAGGACAGCAACATTCAATACTTGTACCTTCGCCATTGTTGTAGACGCGCTAAAGGCTAGCCAAAAACAACGTTCAAAACACAATTTCCCGGGAATGCTTTACCCGCAACACTATGGCACTGCAATGAGTTGTCGATGTCAACAGATTTATCAGCCAAAAAAGTTGTTTTTACCGAACTCTGCTCGTTGTTTACCGACTAATAACAGCTTGTTCAATATATATTTAGTACTACTAGCTTAACCTACATATATATCTTCGCAAAGGAACATTGTCTTCTCCCGCCGCTTTGACAGAGCTACCCAGGCACCACCGCGCCTACGGTGGGGGAGGAGGAGCCTGAAGGGAAATTTAAAACGAGACGCAAACTATCGCCCCCTAATGAAATAGGCTACGATCATTACAATCCTCCTTGTTACGTTCACGTTACACGTGGAAGTGGCCCGAATTTATTGGCTATGTGACACAGACACATACATTTATGGAGATACTTAAGTCATAATTATGAGATTCTAAGTCATAATAATGAGGTACTAAGTCATAATAATGAGGTACTAAGACATAATAATGAGGTAGTAAGTCATAATAATGAGGTACTAAGACATAATAATGAGGTACTAAGACATAATCATGAGGTAGTAAGTCATAATTATGAGATGCTAAGTCGTAATAATGTACCAAGTCATAATTACGACTTAGTATCTCACAATTACGAATTACTTCAGATATCAAGGACGGCTCTTGTCCTTTATCTCAAGAATGAGTGCATTACATTTTAAGACATTTCTTATTAGGCCTAATCTTTCCTGTGTACTAGTATGCTGCACCTTGTTTTCCCTAAAAAAAAAAGCATACAGTACCTAACTTGATTATGAGTTCATGAGTTGAAATCAAGTTGATACTTTTTCATTGTGGAAAACCTAGTACATTTTGTGGAAGTCAAATAAATTGTTTATTTTTCATAAAGAAAAATTGGCCTTTTGTTGAAAATCA
>OMOT01088765.1:2797-13081 GCA_900312575.1 Acanthochaenus luetkenii | reverse complement strand
ACTGTAAAGAGCAGCCAGTCTCAGCATGACTCGGTCCGCCTCCGTAAGATGGAGGTGGCTAGCATTGTGGTGTTGATTTAAAGACAACAAAACCCCGCCGTTTCACTGGTCAATGTGTTTTTCTACAAAACGACGAACACGAACAGCATACACAGACTTTACAGCGAGCTGGCAGTTAGCTACTAGCTAGCTTGTTTGATTGCAGCAAGCTCTCTGAATCACAGAGAAATCACAACCGTCATGAGACAGAAAACATCAGAACACCATCGTCTCTGTTATACCTTTGCAGATAGATAAGTTACGTGTCTAACGTAAAACGTTTGTTTAAATTCCGTAAAGTTCTGCAACAAGCGCTAACAAAAACTACGCACTTCCGTGTTTCCGTGCTCCCAATGTATTTAAGACTCTCGCGATGTTACACAACTCTCGCGATGTTACCGCAGGTTCCCACCGTGGATTAATATAACTCTCGCGATGTTCCGGCCTCTTCCCTGGCCGTCGATGACTGAGGTTGGTCTTGACTTGTTCCACAGGGCTGTGTATTCTATGTCTTAATGTACCTTAACAGTGTTAAATAGTTATCTTTTTATATCGTAATGCATCTTAAGCCACCGATGTCTTAGATTGTTTCATGTGTGGCGGCGGATGGCCGTTTCATATCACTAAATAATGCGTAGTAGACTAACGGGTGAATATCGGTCCCGACGAGAGGGATCCGTTAGCAGGCCCGCGCATGTGTTCAGATTCCAGCCAGAACAGTCAGATTCCCTTCGGATTAACAGATGAAGTTATGTGTCGTTTTTACGAAGTATTGTTCGATAGGTTACCGTCCCCGTGCTAACCACTGCTAACCAGCGAGGGAACCCCATGCAGAGGAACACAGCAGCAGGCTGTTAGCTAGCAAGGTTGCATGTCAGGCGAACGTAGCTTTGACCGCTCGACTCGGACGTAAGATGTGTAACTTAAGTTACATCACTTTGAACAGCAGCTGCGTGTTTTGTGTAGCGATCCTCAACGAAACGGCTTTCCCACCAGTCTAGCAATTCCTATGTTAGCATTGAACATGTTCTTTAGCTTCTGCCTAGCTCTGGTCCATGCTGGTTTGACGGAGTCTAAGGAATAATGCTGCCCTACTATACTCGTGACGCCAGGCTGCTCGTGTGTGTAACCCACGTACGTTTGTTTTGCAGAGACAAAGGCCATGTTCAGTACCAGCGCCAAAATTGTGAAGCCAAATGGCGAAAAGCCAGACGAGTTTGAGTCTGGGATCTCCCAGGTAAGAGCTTCAGGTCGGTCACAAGTACACTTCAAAGTGCTTCGTTAGCTTAATCATGGTCCATGCAGGCGTTCTGTGCCGTCAGTTACTACAGCAGCTTATTTCATTAATTGCTCGATGATCATCGCTGATTGAGAAGTGTTAAACAGGTTGTTGTCAGTGAGACACCTTAATTGTAACGTTCAAGTTCATTTATTTATATAACCCTTTATCACAAGCATGTCTATCTCAAAGGACGTGACATTATTCCTGCACCCTTCATGTCTTGGTTCCCTGCAGGCTCTCCTCGAGCTGGAGATGAACTCTGACCTGAAGGCTCAGCTGAGGGAGCTGAACATCACTGCAGCAAAGGTAGGAGGCTTAAAATGAGTCCGGTAGAGCATTTCTGCTTATCACTGTAACTGCCTCTGGAGTTCATGAGCAGTTAGCCATCATTATTAGTCTGGAGTTTTATGGTTACCACCAGTCACTTTATTTGGAAATCTAGGTTGAAAAACTTACCTAAAAATGATGAAGTAATTGTCAAATGTCACACTAATTTAGTGTTGTCATCCATAATTGATATTGGGAGAACCTTAACGTGGGTTGTGTAATGTTGGTCAGCTAGTCCTGAACTCTTGTAAGAGGTGTTTGAAAAATGAAATCTCCAAGAAGGAAAATAGGTTTAACCGCTTAGGGAAATGCTGTAACTAATTGTGTGCTTTTATCTATCAATGGTGTGCTTGTTGAATAAGTGATGCTTTACCTCTGTGGTTCTCAATCCTTGTCCTCAGGGCCCAGAGTACTGCTGGGTTTCTGTCCTACCAGCTAGGTAATTGCTTTCACCTTGCACCCCAGGTGTAAATCATTCCCTGATTAGATGTCTGGAATAAAAACCAGCAGGGCTCTGGGTCCAGAGGACCAGGGTTAAGAACCACTGCTGTGTCTGAACCCAACGTGGACACCCAGCGAGCTGCTCTCCTGGCTCTGTCCTGGTGGCGTATGGGAGCGTAGCTCTTTGCTGTGACGTACAGTCCCGTTCCACAACGTTGGAGAGAAAGCTCTGTCCCCGGCTGTTGGTCGGTGAGGACGGGCGTCCTGTATATTCCTACAACTTCCCAGAGTCCTTTGGGCCGTTACTGGGGAGCCAAACCATGCAGTGCACAACCTGAATAGTCTCAATGTGACGAAGTGTTTGCTTTGGATTGAGTCACCGAACACATCGGCTTAAGTTGTAATATGTTTCTGTACAGAGGGAGAATGTCCAGATATTCAATTGAAACTAAACTAAGTGCTCTTTTACTCATCAGCAGGAAAATATACATTTTGGCCACTTCCAAAGTGGCTGGTAAATCCCAAAATTCAGCAGCCACTTTCAGACAAACATTTCCCTGTATTTATCTGGTCACCCTCTGTTCTGCCAATTGTTGCTGGTGACACCTGAATTTCCCCTAGGGGATCAATATAGTGCAATCTAGTCTAAACGGGAATAAACCTGGCGATAGCTCTGTGCAGATGTTGGTATTATGCAGTTCTGTTTCTTCCTGTCATTCTGAATCTGTTCTCTTCTCAGGAAATCGAGGTTGGTGGCAGCAGGAAAGCCATCATCATCTTCGTTCCCGTTCCTCAGCTGAAGTCCTTCCAGAAGATTCAGGTGCGACTTGTGAGGGAGCTGGAGAAGAAATTCAGCGGCAAGCACGTGGTCTTCATTGCACAGGTGAGGAGGATGATGTTGGGTTAACACCTGGAGTCTGCAGGGCCTTGGACTAAGATGTTTTTTCAGCACTAACACAATCAGAAATTAAGAGAAAATGAAATATTGATGTTTAGTCTGTCGGTTTGAGTAGAATGTAAAGTTGATCCAACATGCTCTGAGATGTGTAGTCCAGCGATGTGGATCTGTATCAGTATAGGACCCGAAAGATGGTGAACTATGCCTGGGCAGGGCGAAGCCAGAGGAAACTGGTGGAGGCCCGTAGCGGTCCTGACGTGCAAATCGGTCGTCCGACCTGGGTATAGGGGCGAAAGACTAATCGAACCATCTAGTAGCTGGTTCCCTCCGAAGTTTCCCTCAGGACAGCTGGCGCGCAGTCTTGAAGTTTTATCTGTTAAAGCGAATGACTAGAGGTCTTGGGGTCGAAACGATCTCAACCTATTCTCTAACTTTAAATGGGTAAGAAGTCCGGCTCGCTGGCTTGGAGCCGGGCGTGGAATGCGAGCCGTCTAGTGGGCCACTTTTGGTAAGCAGAACTGGCGCAGGATGAACCGAACGCCAAAGGAAGGTTTAAATTCCAACAATTTTCTCAAGATTTCGATCATAAAAATCATCATGATGCTGATAAAATTACCATTCCTCACTCAGCCTCCATTATTTTACCCCAGCTTAATTTGCTTTACTCGGAGACTGAGACTGCCAGAATCAGTGATCCTGTTGTTTAACAGATGGTTAAATATGGCCTGTAAGTCAAATTGTGGTTTAAGTAATGTCTTAAAGGGTTAGAGCATTCTATGGGGTAAATCATGCTTTTTGTTCAAAATCAGATCTGGACCAGTCTGATATGATGCAGTTTGATGTATTACATATTTATTGTAGAATTGATCAATACTACACTAGTTGTATATAGGAAGACCTAAACTGATACTAATGAGACATTTTGATCAGTTTCCACAAGTCTGGTTGAACATTATTACACTTTTCTGCTTTTTAATTCTCCATATGTCAACCCTTACCTTGAACCCAACGTGGACATCCAGCGAGCTGCTCTCCTGGCTCTGTCCTGGTGGCGTATGGGAGCGTAGCTCTTTGCTGTGACGTACAGTCCCGTTCCACAACGTTGGAGAGAAAGCTCTGTCCCCGGCTGTTGGTCGGTGAGGACGGGCGTCCTGTATATTCCTACAACTTCCCAGAGTCCTTTGGGCCGTTACTGGGGAGCCAAACCATGCAGTGCACACTATTTAATATAAGGGTTCGACTGATATGGGTTGGAAGGCTGATATTGACATGTTTGGATTGAAGTTGTCGATGGCTGGTACTCTGTAGCTTTACATTTTACAATTTTGATGCCCAAAAATAAAGTATCCAGCGTTTCCCCCAGAATTGTGTTCTTGTTAGGCTGAAAAACCTCTGAAACAGCATTTAGATGTGTAACCTTAACAATCGATTGAAAGCCAGACTGATAAAGTTGTTTTTGGTGGGTTAGCAGCTCCTTAAGTCCAGTTTGGTATCTATTGGCTTGATGATCAGTTCAAACCTAGATCATTTGTTTCATGAATCTGTTTCTGAGTTGGTAATGCGTGCATGCTGTTTGTCTTGACGCTTGTTTCTTGACCAGGTAAGTCTCTTGGCTCATCCTTCGAGTCAGTAGGACTGCCTGGTTTCATAAATGTTAATTGAACAATGTTGCTGACTTTCAGAGGAGAATTCTGCCCAAACCCACCAGGAAAAGCCGCATAAAGAATAAGCAGAAGCGTCCCAGGAGGTGAGTTAAACATCATAGCCTCCATGATGTTGAGATTGCTTGTGGAAACGGTCAGTGGTTTTTAATCATGTCCCATAGAGGCTAGGTGTATACAGGTCTTCATTCATACCAAACACTGCGGCAGCTCATTTCCAGGGTCTTGACAATGTCCTGGAGAAATCTAGAAATGTCAGACTATGCTACCTAAACTGCCTCAGTAGGTCTTGAATTCAGTTAAATTAAGCATTTTAGGTCTTGAAGTCTGTTCAACATCTTAAAATGCTGTGAGTTCTTCTGGATGTGTTTTTTCTTCCTCAGTGAGAAACCATCCATTAACACATCTGTTCTGTCTGCAGTTTTCATTTTCACATTAATTCCAGTGACAAAATTGGTCTTGCATTTCATTCTTGCTGGCATTTAAGTGTTGAGTTTTAGCTCTAAACTTTCAGACATCCTTATTTTACTAATTGGCACGCCCAGAGATGAGAGATGCAGGACGAACTAGTGAAATGAGCGGATGTGTTTGAAGTAAAAACCTGCAGACTCTTGGGCCTCTGTGAGCCATGGTTAAAAACCACTGGAATATATGTAATGGGTTGGGTGATTGGTCTAAAATGTAAAAAGGCCCATTCCTTGCATATTTAAAAAGCTAGGTTTCAGTTCAAGGCATCAGGCCTACTTCGCCTAATGACTAATACATCAGGGATGTCGATTGGTTGACCGGATGTATACCATCGCACAAACCTACAGTGCGTGTGAAATTTGTTTGTGCCATAATGTCCTGTGTGAACCCAACGTGGACATCCAGCGAGCTGCTCTCCTGGCTCTGTCCTGGTGGCGTATGGGAGCGTAGCTCTTTGCTGTGACGTACAGTCCCGTTCCACAACGTTGGAGAGAAAGCTCTGTCCCCGGCCGTTGGTCGGTGAGGACGGGCGTCCTGTATATTCCTACAACTTCCCAGAGTCCTTTGGGCCGTTACTGGGGAGCCAAACCATGCAGTGCACAACCTGAACAGTCTGTCAGTGTGATGAAGTGTTGCTTGGACTGTGTCCCCGAACCCATCGGCTTGAATGTCCTGATATTGAACGCAGCATTAAAAATGTCAGTCTTAACTGACTGATCCATGCAGTCAGCCTGAAGTTAGCTTCCTGTCCTGGATGTATTTTCAGTATTAATCTAATGTTGTTGGCTCCTCCCCCAGCCGTACTCTGACCGCTGTTCACGACGCCATATTGGAGGACTTGGTGTTCCCCAGTGAGATCGTGGGTAAGAGGATCCGGGTCAAACTGGACAGCAGCCGGCTCATCAAGGTCCATCTTGACAAGGCGCAGCAGAACAACGTTGAACACAAAGTCAGTAAATATGTGGGATGGAATGAAATGTTAACGCCGACATGATCTTTGGTGTAGAGGTGTACTGATGCATGAAGCTGCTGATTGGATACTTCATTCAACCAGCTGCACTTGATGAAATATAAACCTTTAATATTCAGAGGGAAAATGTCTGCAGTGTGGCGAGTTGTCCTCAAACCAGCCAGATAGTCAGAACTAGAGGGCACTCTAGAGCGCCTACCTCCACCACACCAAATGGTCCCCTTTGTTCTACCGCATCCTGATCATTGCCAAAAATGTAATCAATTGGTCCATGTCCCATAACTTGTCTCTCCACCAAGTTTTATCCAAATCCAGCCGTAAGTTTTGGAGACATCTTGTGTACAAACGGGTGGAAACTTAACCTCCTACCAACTTTTCTGGCGTAGGTAATAATACAGGAAGTCACGACATCATACCTTAAAAACAAAAGGACAGTTGTCACCTTTGTTGGCTTAAATACATGGTGTGAACATGTATTGTTTTTAGAAAGCAAAATTCCCTCTAGAATCCCCCTTTTAAATGTATTCACTTAGGCACTTTGTATTACTCAAACAAACTAACACCTGTTCATCAATGAGTTTTATTGACTACACGCTGGTAGTAGAACACGCATGAAAATAATGAAATATCGCAGTTTGTGAAATGAACATTCTGCTCATTTTGGTATCTCCTTTTGTTTGAGGGTTGTTCAGTATCAGTGCACCTCTACTGGTGACTACAGCTAACATGATCACTATTTGGTGAAATATCATGGTCAGTCTTGATGGTTTTTGGCTACTTGACCCAAATGACTACAGAAACCATTGCCCCGCTTATTACACGGCTACTTAAAGACAATAATTTGACACAAAACATTGATTCAAAATTATTTCATTACAAGCTTCAGTAATATACAGTACAAGCTTCCAGCAGGTCTGCGGTAACCCAGCAGTTGATGTCTTTTGCCACAAGATGGTGCCACTTAAATTTATTGGAAATGAACAAAATCTTCCTGACTGGAGAGTGATATGATTAATGTGAAACAGCTCGGAATGCCTCCATCGGCCAATCGGAAGTGAATATTAAAAGCCGTGTAGTGAGCGGTTGCTGCTGTGTCTGAACCCAACGTGGACATCCAGCGAGCTGCTCTCCTGGCTCTGTCCTGGTGGCGTATGGGAGCGTAGCTCTTTGCTGTGACGTACAGTCCCGTTCCACAACGTTGGAGAGAAAGCTCTGTCCCCGGCCGTTGGTCGGTGAGGACGGGCGTCCTGTATATTCCTACAACTTCCCAGAGTCCTTTGGGCCGTTACTGGGGAGCCAAACCATGCAGTGCACAACCTGAACAGTCTCAATGTGATGAAGTATATGAACGTATAGCTGGGGTTTGGCTGATATCTAGGGCCGATACTGGTCTTTTATTAAAGTGGGTTCTGGTCCACTCTTATATGAGGAAGTGTGATTGATTACAGATTTATTGTACAATTAAAAAGCATCCTGGTTTTAGTGTCCCATGATGGTCTAAATGTTTCAGAGGGTTTTACACCCTGACAAGAATACCATCCTGAATACTTAAAACACGTTCAATATCCAAACATATCAGTGGAACCCCAGTTATAATGGTCCTGGTCTGTATCATCGGTAGTCCAATGTGTTGCTTGTGTTTCAGGTTGAGACCTTCTCTGGTGTCTACAAGAAGCTCACAGGCAAAGATGTCATTTTTGAATTTCCGGAATTCCAGCTGTAAAGTGCAGATGACAAAATAAAATTTGTTTACTCTCATATTGGTGTCTTGTCATTCCTTTTTTTATCAATGTGTCAATATAGTCTATGCAGACATTGTACCTTTTTAACTGTATAAACTCAAATAGATGATGTGCAGCCCTAACAGAACCTGTACAAAAACAATGGCATGTCTTTTGAGCTCTGTAGAATGTAGTTATACGCATATATTGGTTTATAGTAACTGCAGCTCATTCAGCCTGTGTAAGACTATTAACATCATAGATGTTATGGAGCTCAAAACCACCTAAGGAGGAAGAAATCTGGATATTGTTTCTTTGGCACAAACATTTCCACTGCCTCGTCAGCCTGGAGACGTCAGCTGCATGTAGCAAGTCTAATATTTATTGAAAGTGAAACGTGTCAGTAAACCCAACTCTTCTGGTTGAACAGTAGTTCAGAGTGTGCAGCGTCTGAAAGGCTTTAGTGTCATATTAAAGTTCTTGTTTTTATCTGTCGGTGGTTAGTCTTAACAGAAATGTGTGACATGGAAATAACACTGGAATGGATGGTAGGTGTATGGTGTCCACTGTATCATGAGATTAGGATGGTGCTGATTTGTGCACTTGGAGAAAAGAGAAGACGCTGAAATAATTGAACATTGTGTGGGTGAGATGAATGAAACCCCTGTGATTTCTACAGAAACATTACGTTGTAGGAACTGTTCCCTCCCACTTTGACCAACTGTCAGGTTAGATTTGATATCCACTACTCTACAAGGCTCAGGACTTGCTTCATGCATTTCATCCTGCAAGTTTTCAGTTTCCTTCTTTTACAGGCTGGAAAAGCCTCTGCACCAGTTAGCTTGTGTCAGCAGTGACCCACCACACCTGTTCAGTGGTAGAGAAACTGGGAAACATCACTGCCTCTACATGAAGAATTAATTAAAAAGCATTGCACTAAATGAATCAATGTGTTAAGACAATCAATTGTCTGCAGGTTCTCCTAGCGGTGGTCAGAGAGGAACCTGCATCATATCAGAGGTGGACAACGTATCTGATTAATACAAGACCAATATCGGTCCCATATGTCAGTGGAACCCTAGCAGAAGGCCGATGCTTCCTCCCACGTTAACCAAACAAACCGCCTGCTGTCACTGACTGAACAGCCGATGCACTTTGCCCTGCAGGACCCGTCAGACCGGCCGCAGCCTGCACACAGCAGTTAGACTGGGTGAGGAGCGAGCTGCGTGAAGGTTTCTGTTCTCTACTCTGAACCAGGGACGGCATGGCGGAGAGGAAGACTGCTGTGAAGGCCTCTGCAGAGCCAGACTTCCTGCAGTTCAATGATCTGGCTTGTGAGACAGCTGGTGGGAAGGTGAGTCACTCTGGGATAAACAGAAATATAAAATACTGAAATATAATATATTAATTATTGATTTTTGACATTTTAAATATCAGTAAATATAATGGTTAGAAATATGTTTGGTAACTTTTAATTCACATTTATGCATATACCCTTACATGATACATTATATGAAATATGTGTTGCCAGCATATGTAAATATAGTCATTTAAATTCAGAGTTATATTCTCACTATTCTATAAATATGTTTTAGACGAGTGTAAATATATTCGGACAGTCTCCACATGTGTATAAATACATTAATTTCCATATGGGAAATATCCAAAGGTTGCAGCAGTTGGTGTGGGATCGAGTCATGTCACTGTTTCACAGCTCAGGGTTTTAGTTCTACAAACATTTCTTGGAGGCGGAGCTGCTCTGGAGAAAGTAAGAATATGATTGGTTGAGTAAGTGTGCTCAGTAGCCTTTTCTTCTTAATAGTCACACCTGTGGAGTGATGTTCACCTGTCCACCTGTGGAGTGTTGTCCTCCTGTGGAGTGTTGTCCTCCAGTGGAGTGTTGTCCTCCTGAGTGTTGTCCTCCTGTGGAGTGTTGTCCTCCTGTGGAGTGTTGTCCTCCTGAGTGTTGTCCTCCTGTGGAGTGTTGTCCTCCTGTGGAGTGTTGTCCTCCTGTGGAGTGTTGTCCTCCTGAGTGTTGTCCTCCGTGTGGAGTGTTGTCCTCCTGTGGCTCTCACAGCTGTCCTCTCTTCCTTCCAGGTTATTTTTGCTACAGATGAATGGTTTGCTCCTGCTGCCAGTCTGCTGAAGGTACAACACACGTGGTATTAACAACACGTTAGTTTTCAACTCAGCCACTAATGCTAACACGCTCCTAACCTGTAGCTACTGTCTGTACGCACAGAGAGACCCGCCGCAGTTCATAGCATCTGCCTTCACTGAGTATGGGAAGTGGATGGATGGATGGGAGACCAGAAGAAAGAGAATACCTGGTGTGTTTCTTTCGTTCAAACAAGCTCTCGTTCTGAAATTCCACCAACAAATCCCGAATCGTGTTAATCATTCGTCATCGTTCATGAATCATCTGATGTTTTGTGGAAGGTCATGACTGGTGCGTCGTCCAGCTGGGAGTGGCGGGG
>OMOT01088763.1:7401-19007 GCA_900312575.1 Acanthochaenus luetkenii | reverse complement strand
ATCGATGATGCCATGAGGACCACATCATCTGCAAAAAGTAGCGATGCAATCCGCAGCTTACTGAACTGCAACCCCTCCGCTCCATGATTACGCCTCGAGATCCTGTCCATGAATATCACAAACAGGATTGGTGACAAGGCGCAGCCCTGGTGGAGGCCAACCCCCACTGGGAAGAGTCCGACTTACTGCCGAGAACCCGGACACAGCTCTCACTTTGGGCGTACAGAGATTGGATGGCCCTAAGTAGACCCCCTCACCCCATACTCCCGCAGCACCTCCCACAAAAGCTCCCGGGGAACCCGGTCATATGCCTTCTCCAGATCCACAAAACACATGTAGACTGTATAGGCATACTCCCAGGCCCCCTCCAGGATCCTTGCAAGAGTAAAGAGCTGATCCGTTGTTCCACGGCCAGGACGGAATCCACATTGTTCCTCCTCAATCTGAGGTTCGACTATCGGTCGGACCCTCCTTTCCAGCATTTTGGAGTACACTTTCCCGGGGAGGCTGAGCAATGTGATGCCCCTGTAGTTGGCACACACCCTCTGGTCCCCCTTTTTAATCACATAAATGATATATTATAATAGAAAAGTGGGATGACTGATGAAAAAACACTGCTTGCAGCCTCTGTCTGTGTGCCGAAGGGCATATTTTTCTCCACCTGATGGGAGCAGCGATAGTTTAATGCAGCCACACCAGCCCACACTGGATTGGATGACAGTTTGTAGAAACATACGCCCGATTTGGTTTTTCTCATGAATTATTTTATGTGGAACACTTTCAGTGCACTAGTGTGAATATTCACGTCTATTTGTTGGCAACTTTGTTGGAAAGAGATTTATATGGCTGTAAATTATGTTCATGGAAATTTGATTGCTTTGTGAAACTTGATTAGTTGTGGCTGAAATATAATTGTTTCAAATGTAAAAATGTACTAATAACCTATCATTTTAAATTGTCTAATTCAATTCATGCATGTTATGCCTACATTACATAAATGAAATATAGTGTAGACTATGACATGCAAATGGAAAATAAAAGAGTTCTGTTAAATAACAAAACTGCTCGTTTTTATTTCTGAAATGTATTAGAAGTTTGGAAGTAGTATGTTTCTTTAAAAAATAACCAAAAATGATTGAATGATGAATCCTAGGGGACTAGGCTCTATGCCTGCTGTGTGAAAAACGATCATCTGACGTGCTGGATTCAAAGCAGCCCCACCTAGCGGAGAAGTCACGACACGCCACTGGTTTTACTTCCGCCATTTTACTACATTTTGGAGATACAAGGTGCTCAATTTGTTTCTTGGACATTTGTTACGTTATATGTTAGTACCATGTGTGCATGTGTGTGTGTTATTGAAAACAGAATCTACTCTCCGCTGTACTTTACTGTCTTTCAACATCCTTCATTGGTGCACCATGCACTATTGTTTCCATATCAGGGCTGGATGAATAATGACACAGAAAGAAAGAAAGAAAGAAAGAAAGAAAGAAAGAAAGAAAGAAAGAAAGAAAGAAAGAAAGAAAGAAAGAAAGAAAGAAAGAAAGAAAGAAAGAAAGAAAGAAAGAAAGAAAGAAAGAAAGAGGCTGCCCACCTTTGCAGTCAAAGGGGTCACCTCTGATTATTCATATCCATGTTATTATTTGTTGCATGGATGTGTTTTTCTCAGCCTGAATTTAACACATGTTAGAATGTTAAACTGGCCTCCGGCGGTGGGGCTCAGAGCAACTAAAGTGATATATTAACATAATACTCAGAGGTGAGGTGAGGGAAAAGACACAGATGAGATAATGAGTTCAATCCATGCCATGGTCCAATATGAATCCATTAAAAAAACGGTGAATGTATTATTTTCAGTTGCTTAATGGCGCATCATTTATTGTTTACAGGATAAAACAAAACAATTGTGCTTTATTTATTATTCTATGATTTGAACATTAAGTCTTTTATTTTATTTTATTTCCTTCTTTGCTCCAGAGACAAAAGACGACTGTTCTGACAATCACATGTTCTCTCTCTCTCTCTCTTCCTGTCTCTCTCACACACACACACACACACACACACACACACACCTTGTTATGGAGGGAGACTGGTTTCTGTACCGGTGAATAAAAACCCTATTATTCAACTAATTAATAATTTCATTTAAGCTTGCTGGCATGTCAGCCTTGCTTGATTACATCATTATTAGGAGTAATTGAGGACTTCTTAAATGGCACCTTGAGAGGAGAGGGAGCGAGCGAGAGACAAAGAGCGAGAATGAAAGAGAGAGAGAGTTCTTATAGCTTCAGGTTGCTTGCTTTTGCTGAAAACATTTGACATAATATATATCTACTATGACAAACAGTAGGAGAATACACATTCTCTATTCCATTTATCAAAGTTCTCCATGCATAATATTAGCATTAATAAATCATTATCACATACATTTTGAGACATTTGTATAATCAACATAAACAGGAGAGACCATCGCTGAGAAGACAGCCTCTACCGGCTCCAATGCTGCTTTTGACATTGGGTGTCACTGGATCAGATTTGGAGGGAAATCTCCCAATTGCTTTATGGCACAAAATGGCGATGTTCTTCCAGAGCAAACAGAAAAACCACTTCCAACATGTTTATCCTCTTCAGTAAATCCAAAGATGCCAGAAAGGAGTAGAGGGAAAGGGGACAGGAAGCAATGTGGTTTATGGGAAATGTGGTCTTCTTTTTGAGAAACACTAGCACAAACAATACCACTGGTGTGAGACAGAGTCATCTCCACCATAGTCTCGTTATTATACAAACGTATCACAATTAATTTGACAATGCCATATTGATGTTTACAAATGCTACATACAGCACCTTTAATTCTGGTTTCCACAGCAACACACACATACTTACACTTCTCATCGGACACACACTCTTCCCAGCCACCGTTCCATAAGCAGTGTATCACCCGTTATCTGGCCGTTATGCCGTCCTCTCAACTATTATGCCCAGTCTCGGAACGTCCTCTTTATCTCTCGCTACAATGAGTAGGGACAGGACAACGCTAATTAAATTAGCTCAGACAAACCCTTCCATTATTTTTGTGCCTCATTAAAGCCTGATGCCCATTCACTCTGAACCATCCAACACCACACCGCCCAGCCCCTCAAGCCTGACAAATTATCCTCTGTTAGTCAAATTAACTGCTGGATGAACTGAGAGGACAAGGGAAAGGAAAATGAGTGATTTTGGAGTTTTTTCAGATGCTAGGCTTTGATAGAAAGAGAGTGGTGCAGTCTTGCTTCCTTCAGTAGAAAATAATTCCCAACATTAAGCAGTTGTTGTCATTTAGTAATCAAGAAAAAGTCACTCGTGCTTTTATCTCATCAATGGTTACCTGCTAGAATTTGAATATATTTTAAGATTGTACTGATCTGTGACTACTACTACCACTTTGACTACGGGGCCATTCTGGTCATTCAAAGTTAAGCTTTAAGACATAAAGTGATTGGGTTTTTGGCTCTAGATCAACCTGTTGGAGGAGCTTCAGCTAGCAGAATCATTATCATCTTTTAAATCACCTCTTAAAACTTATTTGTATAGACTTGCTTTTATGTGGTTTAATTTACCGTTATTTTTGCTGTTATAAAATGTTTACCCTCTTTTCTTAACTTTTTATCTTGTGGAGCCTTTTTTGTTGTTGCTTGTTTTAATTGACTTTAATGTTCGATTGTTAAAGCACTTTGTAAACTCCGTTTTTAAAATGTGCCTTACACATAAAGCTTATTATTAATATAGTAGAAAGAGAACAGGCAGACCTGGATCAAATACTTCTCCTTGATTTTTTTTACATTATGCCATTTAGCAGATGCTTTTATCCAAAGTGACTTACATACCATCATACCGTTGGCAGAGGCAGCCATGCAAGGCATCAACCTGCTCAATGGAGGCAATTTGGGGTTAGGTGTCTTGCTTAAGGACACTGACAGATTTTTCATTCCCCGGGAGGAGCTGGACTTGAACCTTCAATCTTGCAGTTGCTGGGTGGGAGGTCTACCTCCTGAGCTACTGCCGCCCTCCGGTTGTTTTAACCTGCTTAGGTGCCAGGTGGATGGGGTTTGCCACATAGTACCATACAATGAGCGCCAAGAAAATTCAGAACACAAACATTCCATGCATCAAAGGATACAAGTGAAAATGGCACAAAAGCTCCTACTTCTTTATAAATGTACACACACTTCTCTCCTGTTGTCGGCCTACCTGATCCTAACTGGCTCCAACATTCTCACACCTGTATGTGTGGAATGTAACGCATGTACCACATTTGTGCAAAAAGAAAGAGGGAGGGTTTGTATGTGTGTAGAGGGTGTTGGGTGCAAGGGGAGTGAGAATATTTGTAAAATGAGAAAGCGAGCATGTGGTAAAGTAGATACTAAACTTGTCTGGGCTTCTGTAAATGAATAGCGGCAAAATAATAAATGTGTTTAGGCTGTGTGAGGGGACTTTACTGTTTGTGGAAAATAGCCACTCGTGTGAATTTTATTGTTTCGATTCTTCTTCTGAATCCCTTTTTTTGTGGTGTTTTTTGTCTTAGTAGATGAAGGATAATCACAGGCTGGGGACTTAATTCATAAAGCACATTTAAACAGATGCTAGCTATGACCTGTGAGAATTAAGGAAGCGACTGCATCTTTTCTCAAAATTTGCCAATCTACTTTTATTGGACTTTACACATTAGATTGACTACAAGCTTGTTTAGAGGTACAATTTTCAATTGCAACTGCACCTGGTGCCAATATTAGAAATAAAACAAACAACTCTATTGCCTGCATTATCCTATTACCCAGTCTATTACCTGCACTATTTCATTACCAAGGATGGAAAATGGGTGTTAAAGATGGTAAATTCACTCACACTCTGTAATGAAGCAAATGTTTGAGCTACTTTTAACTCATTTGAGTATTTCCATTTTCAGATACTTTTGCTCCCACTACATTTCAGAAGAAACATCCAACTTGTTACACTACATTCACCTGACACCTGCAGTCACTAGAAGAAAACCGGCTCGGCGATGAGTTCATGAGCATTACTGGATATATTTACTTAAGCATCATACTTATTCCATGACCTCTTGTGACTGAATACATGTGATCGTTTTTGATGTAATCTCCCACTGTTAGGTTTCTACTTGGAAAAGGTGACAATTGCTTTCTTGGGCCAACTACTTAGTGAATAAATCCCCATGTGTTCAACTCCACAGGGAGATGGAGTTTGGCTCATCATACTAAATTAGATATTATTCTCAACTCAAAAGAAAGAGAACAAAACAGTCTGTCACCTTGTAGCGATGAAAAAAATTGATATTCACATTAGTCTTTTCTAAATACTCTGTGAGCCTTTGAAGTGCTTTTATCTCAGTAGCCAGTCAAGATTACATTACAAAAGATTGTGTCTATGTCTTTGGTGCTCAGCGCTCATTGCTTTGCCGTTTTTCAATCAATCAGGTTTTATTTATATAGCCCTTTTATACAAGCATGTCTCAAAGGGTTTTACACTACATCATACACATCTATTTGCATGTCTTTGGACTGTGGGAGGAAACCAGAGCACCCGGAGGAAACCCACACGAACACAGGGTGAACATGCAAACTCCACACAGAAAGGGCCAGGCGAGATTTGTACCCAGGATCTTCTTGCTGTGAGGCGACAGTGCTAACCACTGTGCCACCGTGCCGCCCTCTTTAGACATGGCAAGCAACAACTACGTAGTAGGCATACAGAAATACAATACTAAATACTAAAAATACTAAAAGGATCACAAGTAAGGGCAATATTTGTTTGTTTTTTTGAATACACACACAGTCATCCCAAAAAATCTGATATGAGTAGCAATTTTGAATTGAGCATGAAGGCCTGCAGTATGAATGGAGCCTTTTTTTTTTGTATGGGTGACCCCAATGGGAACAAACCCCAGTATTAGAGTGCCTTGCTCTCTCCATTGAGCTACACAAGTATATTTGTACAACCTCATCCAAAACCAGGGCCAGGGGAGATTTGAACCCACGACAGTGTGTGCTAACCACTGAGACACCGTGCCGCCTGTGTTTTTGCACTGCACTTCTCAGAGAGCACATCACAATCAAAGTGATCTGTTGATTTTTAGTTTCTGTAGGTGGCCCTCTTTTCTTTGTCTGTTCAAACATGGCTATCGCTGCTCATGCTAATTACCCAGTTGGCCTATTTATTCCCAACAAACCGGAAATGTAAAGCACATCACTTCCTGTGCTACAGAGGATTTTTCCTGGGAAAGACTTACAGACACCGGATGTTTAGAACAGCAAATACAAAAGCTTTCATGAACTGGCTATAGGTTGAATCACTACTTATATCAAACAGATGTAGAGAGGAGCAAAACAGACATTTCTTTACATGAAAATGTCACAGATAATTACTTTAACCTATTGCACATGTGCACACACTCACACAAAGGAATCCAATAACAACTGTTCTACTGTCTATTGAGTCATTCAGTCAGTTACCCAGTTCGTCAGATAGTCAACCAGTCTGTCATATTGTCAAATGGTCAACTGGGCAGTCAGACAGTTTGTCAGTCACTCAGCCAGTTAATAGTCTGTCAAAAAGTGCTGGAAAAATAGTAAGCTGTCTAGACCGAGAACCAACCTTATTACAGCATTTAGCAGACGCTATTATCTAAAGTGACTTACAGTACATATCATCATACCGTTGGTGGAGGCATGCAAGGCTTCAACCAGCTCAACGGGAGCAATTTGGGGTTAGGTGTCTTGCTCTTTTCTCCGGGAGGAGCTGGACTTCAACCTTCAATCTTGTGGTTGCTGGGAAGGAACTCTACCTCCTGAGCTACTGCCACCTCCACAAATATACTGCATAGTATACTGTATGCATAATCCACTGCAGGACAGACAGTATTGGTACACTACAATAATTAAATAAAGACTGTTCCTCTACTAACTCATCTTGTCTTCCACTAACTCCCCTTTTCCTCCTCTGTCTCTTTGTTTCCTCCACTAACACCTCCTTTCCTCTACAGCCACTTCCTTTCCTCCATTGTCTCCTCTTTTCCTCCCCAGCCTCCTTACAATAAGTCAATGATTTAAAAAAAATTCCACACACCAGAAGCCCATATCCCCATGTATAATTTTTTTTAAAATTATCTTGCTACTCAAAGCAACTCAGTGAGGTTGGCCGTCTCTCTCCACCCTGGAGTTGGAAACACTATCAGACAATTATTGTGATTTTAACAAATACATTATAATAACGTACATTGGGAAACCTCAAACAGATCTCTGACCAATACAATCTTACACAATTAATAGAACAGCCGACTAGAATAACCAACCATTCCAAAACTAGAATAGATGTATTATTCACAAACAAACCTGAAAGAATAATCAAGATTCAAAACTTATTGACTGGCCTATCAGACCATAATATGATTTTTCTTTCTCCAGAAAGCTCACAAAACAACTTTTAAAGCCTCAAATTAATCATATGTTGACACAATCCCAAAGAATCAACAACAACACTTTGTGCCAGCCCTAAAAAGGGTAGACAGGGGAGAAATTGTCTCATGTGACAACTTAAGACACTGGCTGTAACTTACTTCTTACTAACTGACGTTACGGCATCCTTCACCAGAAGAGGAAGCCAAAAGAAAAAGAAAGGACATTGTCTCCCCTGGTTAGATAGTGAATGTATAAACTTAATGAAACACAGAGACTAGTTACTCAAACAATCCCTGAAGACTGATTTGACTACAGACCGGCAAATATTTACCCATATGAGAAATAAAGTAATATAAAATATAAGAAAGGCTAAAGGCTGTTTTAAAAATAGAGGAAATTACAGAACCAGAGGTGGCCAAATGTATTGGTGCACTAAAGAGCTCTACAGATAAGGATGTGTTTGGGCTCAATATTTTTTTTTAAACTACACATGGATTCCCTGTTAAGTCCAATTACACACCTTGTTACATTGGGTTTCGTGCCCACCATTCTACAGAATCAGCCAACTGTATGTTTTGTGGCACACTCGTGGGTTGAAAGAGTGTCCATGGAGCCGGAGATCAGAAAAGGAATGTCCACATAGAGAAATACCGGAAACAGCGATTTAAAGACTGTTTCAGGAATGCAATGGGTCAGTCTTTGATCAGAAAAGTCACTGAGGGGGTAGTCGTAATCCAGTCCAGGTTTCGATACACAGCTCAGTCTCGCATACAGTCCATGGGTCAAGGCAGGAGAAGGGTCGTCAAACAGACAAGGGTCAATTCCAAAGAGGGTTCTCAGACTGGCAGAGATCCAGCACAGAGCAGGGTTCTCGGCCCGGTCGGTCGGTCATACTCGATCACTCTCTGTTATGCTCGCTCTGTCTCCTCCACCTCCCATGGGTCACACACCTTCCTCTGCGCTGTCCTGCCTTTTAAAACCTGCCGCTCTCTTCCCTGATTGGCCCTGCCTGATCTCACCGATCTGCTCAGCTGGGCCCCATCAGTCAGTGATTGGGGATTGGCGTATCTGGGCTCTAGCGCCCCTGCAGAAAACGGCACGCACCACCCCATCTTCACACTCTGTCTGCCACAGTTTATAGAAAATATGAAATGTTTACTAGATGGGAATCCCTATGTTGGTGCTGTTTTCCTTAACTTAAGGAAGGCATTTGATACCGTTGACCACCAAGTACTCTTATCCAAACTGACAGCAACAGAAAGCAATGTGTCTGTGTTGATGGTGTCAAATCGCCTTACCTTAATTGTACCTACCTTAACTGTAGGGGTCCCGCAAGGCTCGATCCTTGGACAAATCTTATTTTTTATACATGTTAATGATTTACCCGACGTCTGTCCGAATGTTAATGTACAAATGTATGCCGACTACGCAGTTATTTTTACCCATGCCAAACACTTCAAGGAGGCCTCCACAGCTCTCACAACTGCAATGACTCACGTTCAGGATTTGTGTGTATGATGTTCACAAAAAAGTGAAACAGTGTAAGTGTCTAAATTCAAGTACCTTGGGGTCATTTTAGATTCATCATTGATGCTTAAGAAACATGTGCGGAAGAAGGTGTGTAATACCCAAAAACATTATTTGCAACATTTTAAACAAATTAGGCCTTTTATGACAGTTTGTGCTGCCAGAATGTACCTACATTGTATGATCTTCTCACACATAAAATACTGTATTTTGCTTGTGTATTTCGCAACTAAAATGGAACCAGTGTAGACAAACGCAGGACTCACGCCTGCTGCCCATGTGCTGCTGACGTGCTGCTGACTCGAAGTGACTGATGTAGAAGGGTTAGACTTTACACACAATAGGCCTCTTTCATGAAACTTTTCTTACATTTTTCTTACTTTTGTTCTTAAGAATGCCTATGAAAAACCAACGTGGAATTCATGTAACATCGCAGACTTATTTTTTGCGTATCCCAGATGTATCTGATGATGAATGCCACTTGTTGGAAAATTGTTGATGCTGATTGGCTTATAGGACTCACCATTGTATTTTCTACAATCTGACTGGATGGCCTTCACTTACTTTGCGCAGGATGCAGCACTGGCATATTTTAATGTATAAGGGCATTTTAGGCAAGCTAGACCGCTACATTTGCTCAGATCCAGCTCTTGGCTTCGTTTTGAAGTGCCAAATGTGCGAACTGAGGCTGGAAAAAGGAGTTTATCTTATTTTGGTCCTTGGTCCTGAAATGTCCTGCAAGTCCATCTTAAATTGGACTCTTTAATTTCCTTGTCTAGTTTTAAACAAAATATCTCAGAGGTCCTTGCCACTAGCTGCTCCTGTCGAAATGTGTAAATAGAACGCGGTGACTCTTGACTTGTGCTTTTGTACTTTGTATTTTAAATTCTATATTAGTTGTTTTTTATGTTATGTATTGGTTTGTTGTCTGCCCCGATGTGTAACTATGCTGATTTCTATCTCAATGCTTTTTATCTGGTTAAATAAAGGTAAAATAAAAAATAAATGAATAGGTAGATGCCCCAGCAACTCCATAAAAGGCCTGCTGACCGAAGGGTCATGTGCAAATGGAAGGCACTACTGGAAAGGTGGCTAGAGACAAAACGACCCAAAGAGACCCAAAAAGAAAAATTCAGACTTGTCGGGAACAAGATAAAAAAAGGTTTTATTGAAGTGTAAGCGGTGGAGTGACAGCTAATGAATAAAAGAGGGGGGGGAAATATGGCAAGAAATTACTGATGCTGTCAGTGCTGCAACATCAGAAACCCACACCTTGGATGAATTTGAAAGAAATGGTTTGACTTAAAGTTAGAAACTAAAAAGCCTAGCATAAGCCATAACCTAACTCAAAATAACTTTCTTAGCTACAGGTTAAGGGCAGGGAACTGTCAAAAGGATTAGGGGAATAAAAGGACAGACTGCGCTGTCAGTCATCAGCGGAGTTGGACACAGTTTTAATTCAAACAGTATGCCCATCAGATGGTAAGTTCAGACCTTAGGCTACATAATGATAATAATGTTGATTTTGACTCTAGCTCTTGACAAGAGCTTTCTGCCTGCGGTGTCCAAGCACATCCAACATCCTTAAGTTTAACCCTCATGTTAAATAGAGAGGGGGCAAAATAATAATGATAAGATCTTGTGCATTCATTGTTTACCCATGTTAATGTTCAATGTAAAAAAGTTGTGTAGATTTGCATTTGGGCGATAGTGAGAGAAGATGGTATCAAACACAAAAAGGTGAGTGTGTGTGAGAGAAGGGATGAAAGGGAAGTGAAAAAAGTAACCTTAGAAGCAGTTCCCTTGGAAACTGCGGAGGAAAGCAATTCTGCAGCATCTGCAGAGGGAGTTCAGAGAGAGAACAAAAGACAGAGAGAGAGAGAGGACTACAAGTGAAAGAAAAGAGATAATGACACTAACTTTGATTACAGATGACATCAGTGTCATGTCATCCACTAGGGGCGCTAGGGCGCCGCCCTACCTGCCGGCCCAAGTGGAAAAAAAATATTCCAATAGATCAATAATTTGTACAATTGTAGTCTGTATGTGTAGGAAATTGAATTGTTATATTCACATAAATGATATATGCTAATAGAAAAGTGGGATGAAAAAACACTGCTTGCAGCCTTTGTCTGAGTGCCGAAGGGCGTAATGTTCTACGCCTGACGGGACCAGCGAAAGTTGAATGGAGCCGAACCAGCCCCCTGGATTGGTTGAGGAAAGCTCACACTGAATAAAGCAGCTCTCCAGGGCGTATTTGACATACGCCCGATTGGGTAGTCGCCATTGCGACTGCGTGCAAAGAAGACGTTAGTTAGCAGGAAGTAAAGTCAGCTCGCTTTAGTGTCTAACGAGCCGGAGGAACAACCTGCTCCTCTGGGCCTGCCACCTGCCACTTCCCAGTAAGTTAGCTCCTATGGTGAGCAGAGAAACTTAAATAATATAGAATCTATTGCCCTACATGCACTTCGAACAATCAGAAGGGGCCGGTGAAACGTATTTTGATGTTTTCCAAACGCTTATCGCTTAACATGTAACGTCAGTACTGTAACGTTAAGCCTCGGTTACGAGACCGTAAGTAAATACTGTATAGGCCTAGTTTTTTTCCCTCATGAATCATTT
>OMOT01088759.1:0-13474 GCA_900312575.1 Acanthochaenus luetkenii | reverse complement strand
GTTGTTAATATGCTCCAGAGTGAACCAAGCCTTTTTTTATCAAGGTTTATAATGGAAAAACGTTTCTCTCTTCGACTAACAACTCTATTTTGCTATGCCACTGTGCCGTATTGAAGGGACTGACAAGGTCTTCTGCAGAATCCTCACAGTTCAGACCATCTTACTCTCCCAGTTTACAAACAGAAGTTGTTTTATTTTTAATGATCTCCTTGAGTGCAGATATTCAGGTCTTCCTTCACTTAAGGACACCCCCCTCCCTGCACCTCCATTTATTCTCACAAACTTGAGGGCATCTTGAAAGCGCTGCTTATAATTTCTGAGGAGAATGCAGCTCCATCTTTCTTAATTTGAGAGGCCCTCCATTCCCTCCCCGCCCTTGAATTTCTCCAATGTCAGTGCGCGCTTCAAAAGCCTCGGAATGAGCTCTGAGGACTCCATTGAGATTTCCCATTGCAAACAATTATTCTGTCCATGGTTCTTTGAGATTTCTTTAGATTTATATTACTAGACCATGAATCAAATGTCTCTCTATCCCAGTGGTGCCTTGTGCTTCACAGTTCATGCTATTGACCCAAACCTTCAGCTGAATGTAGATGATTCTCTGTAGAGGGATCCAGTATCTGTTTTAACTCAGGTCAGTGAGGATTGAGATTTGGGGAGATAATTTCCAAGTTTAGATATAGGAGATTTTTCATCACACCTGTTTCAGCATTTGGTCTCTTTGCTTTGCATCCTCACATTCTCCCCTTGGGTTTAGGTAGCCTGAGAAAAGTTCAAAGTTCACAACTACTATACAACTTTTAATTGTCTGTCTCTTCCCTCCCTCCCTGATATCTACACTCTATCTGGCCTCTGTACCTGGGACATCCACCTGGGCCAGGGGGTCTTTCATGGTGTGCGGCTGTATCATCCAAAATAGATAAGAAAGCCTCTCTCTTGCTATGGGTAAGCGTTGTGAAGTCTCCCCAGCTGTGGTCCCAGCAAAGGCCCCACACAACCTACCAATAAAAACAAAGGATTGTGCTTTAAAGAAGCCTGACTGAAATACAACGCACATCCCTCAGGTAACCATCCACGCAGAAGAGAGACGCTCCAGCCATGTCCTGAAGGAAATATGAGGCTGAGTAAATAAATCCATGAACTTTCTTTATTCGGAATTTCAGATTATTGCTAGAGGATTCACAGGTGAAGTTTAAAACCAAACCAGGCCCACTCGAGATGCACTGCATCAGAGGCAGAATCTGCTACCAGGCCAACTGTTTGTCAGGCAAACAAGCCCATAAATCCAACCGATTTTACTACGGTTTGTTTTATTGTTGAGGGAGAGCTTTAGTTTATGACCTTATGCAGTTTAAATAATTTCTAATCAATTTCAGTTAATTGTAATGAAGTCGTAGTCAAATATAGCTGACAAAGAAATCATTACCATGAAGTCATTGTCAGTCTAAAGGTCTGTTGATAGTAAACTGTCTGTCGTTTCACTGCCTTTCACATTGCACTTCTGTGGGTTGGACCCAGGCTGAATCAATGGTGATCAACTTCTATAATGAATAACAGTTGTGAAACTCTGTGTGCCAGTATCAGTGGAGACAGGTGAGCCCTGGTCTGTTTTGATCTTTCAAACATGTATTCCATCTCTTCTCCACCACAAGGGAGCCTCCAACCAAGGTCAGCGCTCAAAGGCAGGGTACACCATGGGAAATGAGCCTGTGCGAGTGTGTGCTTGCTTCCTGCTTTTGTAGGATCAGCAAGGCATCAGAAGGATCGGACTGACACGAGTGAAGTCCCCCGAAATCACCTATCACTGCCTGTTCTGACGCAGAGGAAACCAAAAGCCTGCTCTAATTGTATCATTAATATCATTGCAGTCTGTGGGCCAATTATTCTTTCTCTCTGAGTTTCACCTGCCCCAACCTTTAATTAGGCTCTGCTATGATATCTAAGTGTAGACTTGCGTTGCTAATGACAGTAGAGGATTTGAGCCATCTGTAATCAAAGCTGTATGGATATTGCATATTTGTCTAAAGATGCAGCCAATCCAAACACATAGATGCAACATGCCTCAAATACTTCCTAATAAAAATAAATAAATTCAGCAGGCAATACAGCGTTCTCCTACTGAGTTTCCTTTCTCTGGAACCAACTTCCTCTTACAATTAGGGAAGCTAATTCTGTTGAAATCATCAAATCCAGACCAAAACTATTCATTCTCACTGTCATATGACCATCCTTAGCACGGTCTGGCTCGGGACAGACACAGTCTTCCTCCTACTTTAGCTTAGACAGTATTAACATAGAAATCTGCTGTTGGGAACCCAGCGTAGGGTTGCCTCCTGGTTGCTACATGTCTAATCTTTTTTTCTTCTGCCATCTGTATGAGTGTGTGCATGGCTGACCATGTCTATCTGAGTATACAGGTCTTGCTTAGCCTGGCTATGTGAGTGTGCGTGGCTGCCTGTCATTCTCCTTATCAGCCACCGTCACAGTGTTCCTACCATGCAGTGGATGTGGGTGCTGCCCCGGCTCCTAAGGTCACCAGCTCCTGCCCTGACTCTTATGGTCGTCAATGTTCACTGGAGTGTGTCTGTCTGTCTGTCTGTCTGTGTTTTATCTTTTCTCAGACACTGGCGCAATGTTCCTACCATGCAGTGGACATGAGTGTTGCCCTTTCCCCTACGGTCGTTATTACTGGCCATTGTCCCATCTCTGATGCTGTTTCTACCTGGCTGTTACTATGTGATCGCAGCCCCTGATTCTGTGGACATCGTCGCCGCCCGTGCCCCCGTCTCTCTCCCTCTATTTCCCTATCTGTTTCCTATGTCACTGTCATTGCCTATGCTATTGTCCACTCCACTCTTTGTTGACAAAATGTACTTATTGTAAGTTCCTTTAGACAAAAGTCTGCTAAATGCTGTAATGTAATGCATGTCTCAAAGGACTTTACAGAAAATGAGCCAACTGAACATCAATCAATGAAATTACAGAATAGTATAAGACAAACAGGGAAACAGAACAAAGCACAAGACACACACTACATTTTTAGCAGACCATAGCAAGTCTATCTATTCTACAAGGCCTAACCTACTTAGCATCACCAGCCTTAGACCCTCGAGGCATGCAAGGAAAAACTTCTAAGAAAACCTTATTAGGTGAAACAATTTAAGAAACCTTGGGTGGGCCAAAGTCAAAGAGGAATCCCCCACCAGGACGGCTGAGTGTGCAATAGAGTCAAACCAACCATATATCACAGTCTTCTTTAGCTAAGCCTTCAGTAAGAATAAGTAGCATTAATAGAGTTAGAAGGAATTTATTTATTTACTTTGAAGAAGAAGAGTAGAAGGGGACCCTTACATATTAGATCAGTTCAAGTATGGTCCAGGTGTAATCTGAAAAGATGGGTTTTTAGGGGGGAGCTCGTTCCACCATTGTGGTTCCAGGGATGAGTTGAGCTTGTGATGAGTGACTTCTAAGTCCACGTAGCGCTGGGGGAGGGGGGGGCTACAGTTTGGAACCTGACATGGGATTGTAGATAAGGAGGGGCAGTTCAGTTCCATGTACTGCCCTGTAGGACAGTACCAGTGTCTTAAATTTTGCGAGCAGAGATGGGAAGCCAGTGAAGTGACCGGAAGAGGGGAGTGACATGGGAAAATGTGGGTTGGTTGAAGACCAGCCGGGCCGCAGCATTCTGGATGCGCTGTAGAGGACTGGAGGCAGATGCGGGTAGCCTGGCGAGCGTTGCAGTAGTCTAGGCAGGAAATGACAAATGTTTGGACCAGGAGTTGCGCCGCTTCCCTCGTAACCCACGGGCGGATTCTGCGTATGATGTAGAGGGAAAATCTGAAGGAGCAGGTTGTCGCATCAATGTTGGCAGAGTAGGACAGCTGGCTGTCCATGGTAACTCCAAGGCTCTTGGCAGTCAGTGAGGGCAGGACAGTGGTGTTCTCAATGGTGCAGGAGAAGTCCGTGTGAGGGCAGTTTTTTCCCCGAGAGAAAGAGTAGCTCCGTCTTGTCAAGATTGAGCTTAAGGTGGTGCAGAGACATCCAAGCACTAATGTCTTTAAGACATGCTGTGATGCACCCATCAATTTGCATTTCTGTGGGAGGGAAGGAGAGGTAGAGGTGAGTGTCATTGGCATAGAAGTGATAGGAGAAGCCATGAGAGGAGATCACACGGCCAAGGGATCTGGTGTACAAAGAGAACAGTAGGGACCCCAGGACCACACCCTGGGGGACGCCAGTGTTGAGAGAGCATGGTCTGGACAGGGATCCTCTCTATGCGACCTGGTAAGAGCAGTCATGCTTGTGATAAAGAGCTATATAAATAAATTAACTTTAACTTAATAAGGAAGCCATGCAGTATAATGTATTTAAAGGCAAGTTAAGTAAATTACGACTTGTATCAATCTCTATCGTGACCATTAAGAATTGCAACAACATGGACAGGCATAGCTTATGGTAGTCTGTAATTGACATAAATAATAAAGTCACAGTAAGTTAGCTAATTAGAGTAGAGATCTAACAGAAACGTCTAGTGAATAGGTAATATATCACTACGCTAAATACTGAAATAATTATGATTTGTTTTTTCAGGGCAGGAAAACTCTTACTTACTGCATTTAAATGTATTCTAATAAGGAAGTTGTGCTATATAATGTACAGTATTTAAGATATGGCCTTCTACATATAATGCCACTCATTAATGGAAATGAAATAGGCATGCACATAGTTATTTATTTAGTTAGAATTTAGTAATGGGTTTTATTACATTGTGCCAACAGGGCCATTGTCTATTAATTATGCTTAATGTAATTGGTGCAAGAGGTGTGTTCTCTGTTGAACATTGTACCAGATAAATGAATGTTCTGGGCACTGATAACAGGCTCAATCAATACTGGCCTTCACTGGTCCATCACAGCAGGTAGGTGTAGACATATTTGCATTTGTCATCAATGCGGCACATTACCATATCTTTATTTTACCCCATGCATTTCTCATTACATCATGCTAGCCACTATTGCACCATAAGCTGATGTCTTAGAGGTAGCTGAATAAGTTATTAGCCCAAAGAACAAAAATTATCAGAAGTTTTGTTAAAGCTTTACTACGGAAGCGTATTACGGAAGCTTATTGCTGCCAAGTGAAAAAAAAAAAAAGGGCCCAAAAAACAAAACAAAAAAACACAAGCTTAATGCTGCCAAGTAAACAAAACAAAAAAGGGACCAACCAATTTTTTTTTTATTGTATGCTTTCTTTCATACAATTAAAAAAAAATTGGTTGGTCCCTTTTTTTTGGGGGCCCATATTTATTTTTTCTCCACTTGGCAGCAATAAGCTTCCGTACTTTTCACACGTGGCTGTATTAGAATAATATTTTAATGTGGAGTGACATGAATCCAAGATGTATTTACATATCACCTGATGCAATATGAATTTATTAAGACCAGTAAGATTTATTGATGCTCTGGGAAAGATGACAAAGGATACATATATGGATGTGAAGCCCTTGTTTAAAAGGTCCTCAGTATATTTCAAGCTTTTACTTTTTATCAATATCTATTTTTCTCAAAAAAGCTAAACAATTTTGCTGATACATACTATATATATATATTATTCATTCAATTAGACTAAGTGTAAAATTATACCTCACCCACTGGACATGTGAAATATCAATCACACACAGTGACATCGTTCTTCAGCCTTGTTGTGTGAAGGGGAATAGAGAAGCTGGATCCTGGGATATTTATAAAACCATGTACAATTTGTTTCTTGTGAAGCCACAAACAGCATGACAAATCAGAGTTCTGGCTGGTAATGGATAGTCAAGCCATAACTGACACTGTCCCATGCCCGGCCATTTCTTCTTCATCATAAACTATGTGTGGGGCGTTTGTGACAGACAGTGTCGTTTTTCACACCTGCTTCAGGCTAAAGAAACACTGATGAATTAAAGAACAGAAAACCAATCAATCTGAGTGAACCAATTTGTCAGGTGTGAGCAACTGGCTCACCGACCTGATGACAATTCAGCCCTGGCTGCTGGTGGCTGTTCGTCCAAACCAATATGAACTTCTGTGAGGTTGGAGGTGCAACCAAACCCACACACTGTCAAATAACAGACTATCCAATTCACTTCAAACCCCTCGCCTCATGTTCTGCACCTACACTACAGCAGCTCCTAACCTTTTTTGGCATTGAAATCCATAGTGAGGTTTAAAAATTCAAAAATATGTTATTTCCACTGTGAGACAGAAATTAAGCAATTATTGAGGTAATTATGTATTTCCATTTTGCATGGATTTTCATAGTAGCTTCTGTGCAATCCAAATGGCATTTTTTAAAATTATTATTTTTCCCGAAAAAATACATATATTATTTTATTGTATTTTAATGGGGAATTTTCTAAGGTGGGAAAGTCTGATCTAATGATTACTGATATCAAACTTATTCTTTCCTACAACTGGTCACACCAAATGCCTCTTATCAACACTGAGCTTTACAGAAACAAAATCAATTTTTTCCAGAGCCATCAAAGTTAAAGTTCCCATATTATTTATGGAATGGAATTTGTGAGAAATCATTGGTGATTGCATTCACATCAATTCTACAGACATTCTCTGATTTAAATAATAATAATAATATTATAATAATAAATACGAGAATATTTATATCATTAACAATTACGCTTCATATTTATAGTCATGATTCTACAAGGCATTGTGATGTCCTAAAATAAATAAAAGGACTACACAAACACTGCAAATAGCAGTGAATAAATAAATAAGCACTAAACTCAATCACGTGGATATAGCCATAGTGGAATAGAATGGAGACATCTACATTCTGTAAATAAACATGTGAATATCCATAACTAAAATATATAATATGGGCCTACATAATATAGATAGGGCCTATCAAGATCCACAAGTAGCCCACCTATGTATTTAACTCAACTGTACAATTGAATCTGCTCTCAGCACACCCCATTCCTTTCATGTAGGCTATATATTTGCCATTTTGTATTAATTAGGCTGACAACATTTTGCTTCCTGAAAAAGATGACACTCTGCCTCTCTGAGATACACAAAATACTCAAAGATACTCAGTTTACTCAAAGAAGTTTTGTAATTGTTAAGTATTTATTTCAAGTATGCATCTTCTGTACAACATGAATAGAAAATGCAGCTATGTAACAACATATCTCTCTAAGTCTTAGACTCAATTTATAGACATGTATATAGGGGGCGGCAGTAGCTCACGAGGTAGAGTTCCCGCCCCACAACCGCAAAATCTGTCTTAGTGTCCTTGAGCAAGACACCTAACCCCAAAATTGCTCTCTGGGCGCTGTATGGCAGCCCTCTGCTCCGGCCCCCCATGTGTGTGTTTGTGCAATCACTTGTGTGTATCCGGGGGGGATCCGTGATGGGTTAAATGCAGAGAAATACACATTTAACATTTAAGAAGACACTTAAGAAAATATTCCAGAATGAGGTCCAATGTTCTTCATGATGTTTTGAAAATTAATGTAATTTAATTAAGTTCTATTGAATTAGTTAAATTGAATTAATTTGAAGACCAAGTCCTTAAAATACTACACCCTGATTGGTTGACAACAGTAGCACCTGTAATTCAAATGAGGTAAACCTGCTGATTGGAGGCTTTCCAGTTCAAATGCTGAAAACTGGCATGATCGGAAGGATTTCAGTAATTATTTTGTAGGAGCCAATCAGGACCAAGTCCAGTTGTGATGCGTTTTATTGGAATTTTTACATTTAAATTTAACAACTCAAACAAAAACAAATTTGAGCAATGTCTTCATTAAACATCTTCGATGATATATAGTTGTGGTCAAAAGTTCACATACACAGTATGTCATCGCAGTCATGAGTTTCCAATAATTTATAACGACTCTTATTTTTCTGTGATGGAATGATTGGAGCACATACTTCTTTGTAACAAAAAAAACATTCATTTTATTAATTTATTGTGGGTCTTCTGAAAATGTGACCAAATCTGCTGGGTCAAAAATATACATACAGCAATGCTAATATTTGGTGAAATGTCCCATGGCCATTTTCACCTCAATTAGGCGATTTTGGTTTCCATCCACAAGCTTGTAGCAAGCTTCTGGTTAAATCTTTGACCATTCCTCTTGACAGAATTGGCGCAGTTCAACCAAATTCGTTGGCTTTCTTACACAGACTTATTTCTTCAGCACAGTCCACATGTTTTCGATGGGGTTTAAGTCAGGACTTTGGGAAGGTCATTCTAAAACCTTAATTCTAGACTGATTTAGCCATTCCTTCACAACTTTTGATGTTAAGTACTTTATTGTCACACATGCACACAGTGAAATTCCATCTCTTCATTTACCCATCACGGTCCCCCCCAGATACACACACAAGTGTTTGCACACTTGATCAAGGGCACAACGGCAAGTTCTGCCACCCGATAATAACTCAAACTACCCTCCGTGGCCAGCTTACATCTTATCAGATTTTTTCCCCGTCTTGCTTGGGATTCGATCTGGCCACCTTCCAGCTACAAGCCTGCTTCTCTACCTCTGGGTTACTTGCCACCCTGCGTGTTTGGGGTCATTGTCCTATTGGAACACCCAACTGCGTCCAAGACCCAACCTTAAAGCTGATGAGATGACATTTTCCTAAAGAATTTGCAAGTAACCCTCCTTCATTATTCCATTTACTTTCTGTAGAGCACCAGTTCCACTGGCAGCAAAACAGTCCCTGAGCATAATACTACCACCACCATGCTTGACGGTAGGTATGGCTTTCTTGGGGCCAAATACCTTTTTTTCCCTTTTTTTTTTCTTTTTTACATCTGACCACAAAACTTTCCACCAGAAGGCCTTTTCTTTGTGATTAGCAGCAAACTTCAGTTGTGTCTTAAGGTGCTGCTTCTGGAACAAGGGCTTCCTTCTTGCACGGCAGCCTTTGGCACGCTTGACTGAAGACACTGACACCTGTGTTCCATCAGCTTCTAATTAATCGCAGACCTGATTTTTGGTTCTTGGTTGACTTTTGACCATCCTGACCAATTTTCTCTCAGCAGCTTGTGTTTTCTTCCTGCTTGTGGCAGTGACACAACTATGCCATGCACTTTATACTTAAAAACAATTGTTTTTGCATAGTTGATCTTGGGACCTGTAGCTGCTTTGAAATGGCTCGAAGTAACTTTCCTGACTTATTCAAGTCAATGATCCGCTTTTTCAGATCCATACTGAGCTCATTGTAGCGTTTGTGGCTGAGTCGAATGAGTGTATCAAACGAGGCCTATTTAAATTAGCTCAGATTCACCAGCAATAATCAATCATGATCACTCACAAGAAGTTAAGAGGCCATGCCACAAAGCAAATGTGATTGCTACAGCTTTCTATATCACCAAAATTCATAATTCAAGTTGTATATTTTTGACCCAGCAGATTCTGTCATATAAATAAGAGCTGTAGAAATCATTGGAAATTCAAGACTGCATTGACATACATGATCTTTACATGTGTATGTAAATTTTGACCACTGTACTGCATGTATATAAATAAAGGAACATTGAAATTGCTATAACAGGGCTTCTTTATAAAGTACCAATCTATATCATTTTGGAAAAAAACACACTCAGCTCTAAGTCAAATGAAATCAGACTGGACCACAGCATAATCTAAACCTAAGCTACAACAACCCAGATTGTGAGTACCTCTGATACGAGTTTGAACGGTCCTGTGGCGGTCTACCCCTCTACTCTGTGTGAGTGTGTGTGTGTGATAGGGATCTTTATGGATGGCCAAGGGAATCAATCCAGTTCCAGCCCCCATAACTCTGTTTTATCAAGTGGCAGTGTACTGACCGATGGTCCAGATTTGAGATGATCTACATGCCTTTATATGCAAGTGGGACTAATCCATTAAGACAGACAACGGATGCTCAGTCCATCATTCAAGCACACACACCTCACACAGAAGCGTTTAAAAAAAATCCAGCCTAAAAGAAATGTTTCCTGCAATGTCGTAGAAGTTGTGGCAGACAGAGGGGCGGTACGTGCGGTTCCCGACCTGGACGCTGAGGCCCATATATAGACGTCCGCCCCAATTAGCGGTAGACCGTCCGAGGACCCTTCTTGTGCTGAACCCCTGCTTGTACGACTACCCTTCTCCTGCCTTGACCCCTGAACCGTCCCTCGACCACCCTACCCGGAACAGTGAGTCTGCCGGACTAGTCCATTCCCTCCCTGAAACAGCAATTAAGGAGCTGTTTCGGGTGATTCTCTGCGGGGACATCCCATTTGTTATTTTCGGCCCTGTACACTCACTTTTCCCCCCCGAGTGTGCCACAAAGTGAAAATTATTTTGTACATCAAAAGCGGCATCATAAACTACTTCAACAAAAGCACAGAACTCCAAAACTATTATGCACAATTCAAAAATATGAATTACAGTCCACAATTGCACTAAGAAAAGTTGGAAAAGTTGCAATGGTGTACATTTGTCCTAAAAGAAAAATATATATATGATGGAGTTTTTTTAATCTAACCTTTATTTAACTAGGAAGTCCCATTGAGATTAAAAATCTATTTTTTTAAGGGAGACCTGGCAAGGTAGCAGCCAAACATATTTTAAAAGGACTACATAGTACATACATTCACAATTATCACAGTACACATTTATAATTAATGCGTAATGATAACAGATATGGTATCAATCTCTCTCCTTTTAGTCCAATCTGGGGAAATTAGGATTTCACCCCAGGTAGATCTGACATTGGGTTTAGGATTTGGTCACAGAAGGGAGTGCAGAAAATGCAGGATTTATTTAGATTAGAGGATGATGAATTGATGTAATTTGAGGAGCTAGTAACTAAATATAATATTTCACTGAAAACTTTTACAAAATTCTTACAACTCAGAAGCTTCATTGGAGCAAGCCAAAACCAGTCACAAGTATACAACCCCTCTCAATATTAGAGAAAAACACAATCTCTGGATTTTATGATTTACTTATATCTGGGTCCCCGGAGTCCTCTGAAGTTAGACTTAGAGCTTGAAGAGAGGATTTGCAGGAAGACATTGTTTTGGAAGAGTGGGCTTGCAAACACCAGTCTTAAGCTTTTACAATACAATTGGTTAATGCGCACCACCCCAGAAAAGCTAAATACATTTAACGGTAATATCCCAGATTTGTGTTTTACATGTGGACAGTCTAAGGGAAAAATGTTCCACTGTGTTTGGGAATGTAGTAAGATTTAAAATGGATGTCTTCAGAGATTAAGATGCAAACATCATCAGACTGACATTGTGCTTTTGAGAAGACCATGAACTTAGCTTTCTGACCATCTAAAACCAGTTTCAAATTGAAAATCGCAGACCGTAGAGACTGAAAAAAAAGTCTGAAGTTCCTGGACAGCCTGTGTCAACAAGGGGACATGCATATAAATAACAGTCATCTGCATACAGGTGGACTTTTACTGGCAGGTCCTTTCCCAGGTCATTTATAAAAATGGAAAATAAAACAGGTGCCAAAATGGAGCCTTGAGGGACACTTTACAATTTCAAGACACACAGATGTGTGACTCCACATATTCGGGCCTATTTTCGTAAGCGGCATTATGACCTAGCACTGGCGAATTGCCAGTTTCATCTGTCGCAAACGGAATATTTCCCGCCTCTGTCAACTTTGGCGAAGGCATTTGCGTGGCAGGGATAGAAAATAGGTGTTCTGATTGGCCACACTCATGTGTATTTTTATTAGTTAATCCAACCTCTTTTACAACTGCGTGGGAGGAGGGAGATTTTTTGGGTATCGGCAAATGGCCCACCCTCAATCAGCACCTCCCACGGAATGCTTCTTTTCCTTTCACAAATAAAAACAAACAGCATGCATGCAGTTAGAGGATAATAATAATAATGATTTATTGCATTTATGTAGCGTTTTTTTTCCAAGTACTCAAAGCGCTTAACATATCGGATATGTATACAGAGGATATGAATACACTCAAATGCTACTAACTATAATAATTTTGTCTCTCAAATCAGATACGTTTTTGTATTTTTTTTAACTGTTAAAACCTCCTCTCCTTTGTGGTGACCTAGCCAGCGCACTCACATTAAAGCTGATGACAGCTTTTCATAAATGTTCTCAGCAGTGCCAATATTGCAGATTGGTATGTCGATGAACTTGGTGGCCACCTGCATAAGGGCATCATCATACACTCTTGCTAAGAATACAAATTATTTGATTGATTTTATGTTATTTGATTAATCACAAAGGAGTGCAAAGGGCTGGGGCTGGCAGATCCTTGTTACATCGTCATCCAGTTCCACTGCTATGGCTCCTGTACAGAAAATAATCATGTTAGATTGGAAATGTTCAGTAAGATTGGAGATATCACATGTAGTTGCTTGAGTGAGCTCTTGATACAAGCACTAACACTTACAACAGGCACGAGTATTTAATTGTATTTGCTGCATTTTGTGTCTGTGAAAGGTTTCCATTCAACAGTTTTGCCACTAAAGCCAATACCCCTGAGTATATTTAGCAATAAGTCATGGTCCACTGAATTGAATGCCTTTGAAAGATAATTTATGTCATTTATAACCACCATGGCAGCAGTAATGGTGCAGTGGCCGGTTCTTGAGCCAGATTGTGCTGTACTTAATGTTATTTTCAAGTAAGAATTTTTTTTAATTTAAAGATTCAAGGATTTTAGCAGTGGCGTGTTGTCCACTAGGGGTGGTAGGGCACCGCCCCACCTGCCGGTTCAATTGGAAAAAATATATTCTAATAGATCAATAATTTTTACAATTGTTGTGCTGTGTGTGTATGAAATTCAATTGTTATATTGACATACATGATATCTTCTAATAGAAAAGTGGGATGGCTGATGAAAAAACACTGCTTGCAGCCTTTGTCTGAGTGCCGAAGGGCGTAATTTTCTATGCCTGACGGGAGCAGCGAAAGTTGAATGGAGCCGCACCAGCCCTCACTGGGTTGGTTGACGACAGCTCGCGCTGAATAGAGCGGCATTGCAGGGCGTAGGGAAATACGCCTGATTGTTGCCATTGCGGCTGCGCATAGAAGTTGTTATATATAGAGCAGGAAGTCGGGAGAGTAAGGTCAGCTAGCTGTTAATCTGTAACAATGGCTAATGTGCCAGAGGAACAACCTGCTCCTAACAGTGTTGATTCTTTGTTTCGAACCCCGTTTGAAAGGAGAAGTTTGTCTGACAAGATTATTGTGAAGCAGTTGGGTCCAGATCAGCATCAGCAAGCTGGCTCATGTGGATAAAGCCATGAAACTAGCCATGTTCAGGAGAGCTAACATTGTTAGCAACTGGTATGGGAGGAAGTCATGGCTCTGTGGTTGTGGGAAGCTGCGTGTTGTTTTTTGCTTCTCGTGCTCACTTTACCGAACATCGGACAAGTCTTGGACTGAGCCTGGACTGATCAATCTTAAGCATCTTTCAAAAATGAA
>OMOT01088755.1:0-13254 GCA_900312575.1 Acanthochaenus luetkenii | reverse complement strand
AAGTTCTGTGATCAGGTGAAACAAAAATTTAGCTATTTGGCCACAATGACCAGAAATGTTTGGAGGAGACAAGGTGAGGCCAAAGCATGATGGTGGTAGTATTATACTCTTGGCCTATTTTGCTGCCAGTGGAACTTGTGCTTTACAGAAAGTAAATAGAATAATGAAGAAGGAGGATTACCACCAAATTCTTCAGGAAAACTTAAAATCATCTGCCAGAAGGTTGGGTCGTGTGAGTGAGTGTTCCAACAGGACAATGACCCCAAACAAACATCAAAAGTGGTAAAGGAATGTATAAATCAGGCTAGAATTAAGACTTGAACTTGACCTGACTTAAACCACATCGAGAACATGTGGACTGTGCTGAAGAAACAAGTCTGTGTCAGAAAGCCAACGAATGTTGTTGAATTTCACCAATTCCGTCAAGAGGAGTGGTCAAAGATTCAACCAGAAACTTTCCACACGCTTGTGGATGGCTACCAAAAGAGTCTAATTGAGGTGAAAGTGGCCATGGGACATTTAACCAAATATTATCATTGCTTTATGTATATTTTTGACCCAGCAGATCGTGTAATATTTATTTCAAGAAGACAAACAAAACAAAAGAAAGATCGTTAATTAACCAAAATTCGTGAATGTTTTTTGTGACGAAGTAGTATGTGCTCCAATCATTCCATCGCAGAAAAATAAGAGTTGTAGAATTTATTGGAAACTCAAGACTGACATGACATACATGTTCTTTATGACTGTATGTAAACTTTTGACCACAACTGTGTGTATTTATCATTATTACGCATTTAAATTGAGTTTTTATGTCCTGTGGTCTAAATGCTGCTTTTCCATCCTGCCAAGAATAATATTCTGGGGGCAACACTGAATACTTATACTGAATCAGCACACAACATTAGCTATCAGCAGCTTCAATCCAAAAATATTAGTAACGGTAACACTAAAACCCCATATTGGTCAATCCTTACTTCATATCAGTTAAATATGTATATGTTTTTTAATTTGTCTAAACAACAGAATACATTGGATCAACTGCATTCCATCATCAAGCTGCATCAGGTTTGCTCATCAACAGTCAATATGTAACCAGTGTTTAGATGGACTATTAAACAGGGTCATAGGCAAATTTACAAATGACACATTATGTAAATATATGCTGCAGCCTTTCATTGTGTGGTACAATACTTTCTTCGATTTGTGGACTATTGTTCCTGTTCTGACTGGCACCTGAGAGGAGTACTGCCATGCACAGGGCATTCACAACCTATAGAAACTGACTTAACTATTAAATCAAACAGATTTATAATCAGCAGCATTTATCATGAGGCCTCTCAAACTAAAGAAGAAACCACAATAAAACCATCAGAGGTCTGATTCACCTGTTCAGTCTCCACAAAGTTGGCCACCTGTCCGTCGTCATTGGCTCCTCGGACGTTGAATCGCGTGCCAGCTCGCTCTGAGCTGAGGCGAGAGACGATGCAGGCCTTGGCCTGTTTATGCCCTGCGTAGATGGTCCTAATCTCCACGCCTCCACACATCAGCCTCAACAGCCAGTCATCACAGTTCACTCCATAGTGTTTCAGGTGCAAGTGAAGAGACTGGTTCCTATTGTATAGTTTAGGAGAAGACAATTGAAAATACATACAAAACAGACAATATTCACATATATATATATATCTGAACTTGAACTATGAATCTTCACACTTAAGCTGTACATTTCCACAGAACTCCAATAGCCTCTTTGCATATTCAGAAGGAACTATATGTTATCACCACAAATTTCATGCGCCTACCAAAAGAAGCGGTTATCTGTGGTGTCTTCTAGGATTCTGCGATGTGCGTTGAGACTCAGGTCCATGCTGACTCCAGTGGAAGACCAGGCAAAGTAGAAGTGTCCAGAGTTCAGGACCTTCCGCACTTCAGCAATCCGGTCCTCATCTCCCGGGTCATTCTTCAGAGATACAAAGTCTGTCTGAGTGACCCTGAAAATCTCAGAATCCTGGACTTTTCCCACAGAGCTACAGCCTGAAACAACCACCAGGCTGTGGAGCATGGAGTCACCTGCCAGAGAGAAAGAGAGTGAGATGCAGAAGAGAGGTGGAGTATAGAGGAGAAGACAGGGACATGGGAGAGACAGAGGAAACATGTGAGTGAAGGGAACAGGGAATAGGATATGGAGTGGGATGAAAAGCAAAAAAGAGAAAGAGGGAAGGACAGAGTGAATTGACAGATGGGAGCGATTGATAGATAGGGAAAGTATGCAAAACAAAATAGTATTAAAAGACAATAAATTGTTAATTCAACTTTGCTGCTTCTGCTTTTGTTGGAAACCACCGGCCAGCCAAATCTCAGCCATCTCCCAGACTGATTTAATCTTTCACATGGCTTTTTCGTTGTTGTGATAACAGAGCCTTCAAGGTCATGCAGAGGATAGGAGAAAGCAGCTTACAAGTCAGCAGCAACAGGGCTACAAACCAGAGGTCCTTCACACAGGAACCTGGAAGTCAGAATCTGGGCCCGTTCCATGGGATATGTAGGGAATTTTTGCAATGGGTTGCACTGCAGTTAAGAGATATTTCTGTAGCTTACCCAGGTTTAGGCGGAGGACCCCCAGAAGTCCATAGGCATCAACAATCCTGGTGTATGTGTTTTTAATGGCCTCTTTCTCTGCAGCCGCTGAGTCAAAAACAAAAATACAACTGTGTAAGGAGAAGAATCTTCATCCTCAAATCTTACCGTTAATGCAGACTGTGATTGAATCAATGTTTAAATATATGCCCATCACTTAAGAGTCAATGATATCTCTCCATTTTAGTTGTATTACCCTTGCAGTGTCCATACATTTTGGTGTTAGGGTTCATAGAGTATCTACAGCACATTTCAGTGAAATATGTACAACAGTTGAACTCATCAATGTGCCTTACACAGAACGGCAACAGCCCCCGACTCAAACATGAGGCATTCATCCCCGTTCCTAGTTTCCACTATGACACTGTAGGGGGGCGGGTCCAGTTTGTGGTAAATGCGATATCCCTTGCTGAAGGCCATCGTTGATCCAAGATTAAATAACCTCTGTTATGACCTGAAAACTAAAAATAATGAATTACAGCAGATTACACAAAATACAATACACATTTCACAGACATTTGTAGTTTGCAAGCTACTGCAGTTCAACCCAATCTACACAATACCTAGACATACTACCAGTCATGGTTCCGAATTTTTGCCTGACAGATCACCGTGTGCATGTTAAGGCATGTTGCTGGTTAAGTATTTGCATTTCAGGTGCCAGCTGTAGGCTATTCTGATGAAGGGGTGGCCTAAGATCTGACCCTATGGGACTTGCCTTAGTTTTCAGGATATTTTCATTACAAATAAAGGTATATTTGCCAATTAATGTATAGCGGTGACTGAACCATAATCCCTGCAATTATATAAACAAAGTATATAAAATCATAATCAAGACATTGCGACATGTTGAATGTCTAATGAATTCCCTGCTCATTGAACGAAATCGGTAATATTAGGCTACACAAATTGCGTTATTCAGACACTTAACAAAATAACTTTTCTTGTAACATCAGGCACATTAATTTCTCTGAGGCTGGGGGTGTTTAGACAAACTGACAACTGCTGTGTTGCTGTTAGATATGATAATAATAATAATACAAGGTTTCAGTTTCAGTTTCAATCCAACAGTTGCGTTGGCTAACATTGCTAACACAGACTGTAACTATAGACCCGAGATCCACAAACCTTTCTAACACGGCAATTTCAATTCAATGTCCCAGGTGGAGTGGAGATTACGAGCAGCAGCGCAACAGAGCCTTAGGCCAGGGAGCTGAGATATCGTCCATCCTGACACGGGCAGTCACGACTTTAAACAGCTAACAGCTAATATACAACTGTTGGCAAAGCTAACGCCAACCTACTAACTCGTTTAATGCTAGCTTCTGTGTGCATGTGGTTGGCACCTTAGAAAACGACGAGATGAAACCATAAAGCTAAAACAGCTCCATGTCTAACCCGATGCAGCGGGTAGCGTCAGCTAGCAAATCAGTAGGATAGCTTAGCTAACATTCAGTAGCTTTCTAACGAACGATATGTTGATGGTGCCGCTAGCCAGGATAAGCTCAACGTCCGGGTTGTTAAGCTGATCTCCATTGACACGTAAAAATAAGCAATTGGGTGGATTAAAACCACCAACATTGTAAATGCATCTGAATTTGAACTTTATCTCAAAATGACAGGCTTGCTTTATTTCAAATATGTAGCGGAAGGGCACTGAATATCGTCTTACCGTGTCTCCCCGCCGGGTTTTTCAGACGGCTGTTCACTGTCACAACAAAATCCCTCTCGTCGTATTGGCAAATGGTACATTCCGGCGCAACCACTCTCTCGTCACGTTACCGTAATACCTCAAACATATGTCACCGTGTTTTTTTGTTATAGATGTCAACTAAAGCCTTGACAACACGCAAATATTACACTGTTTCAAGCAAACATAAATAAAAAATAGGTGATTTTTAAGGCAAATAAATATACTCATAAAGTAATAATTAAGAGCCTCACACAGTAAGTCACAAAATGTTCTCGTCCGCCTTTACGTGTGATCGACAGCATGTCCGATCAAATGAACGCACGCTTGAAAGATCGTTGTCCAATTGGATAGCGCAGAAGGCGGGACTCCGGCAATCGCTGTTTCACAAGACCGGCTCTGCACATTATATAAACAGAGAGCTAGGCAAACACTGGCGACATGTATTGTTCAAATATGAACCAGACGACTATCTAAAAGGTAGGTGATGGGCATGTTGTTGTTGTTGTTGTTTTTATTGTTGCCTAAATGTGTATGGTCTCAATGTCCCAGAAGAAGAAAAAGTAAATGGCTAAGATAATGTTATTTTCCCTTCTATGTCACCTACTGTAAACATTGACCCGACCCAGCTCAATGCTGTGGCATATTTGCATGCAAGAAAACCATTACAGGTGTCTTTCAATGCATTATCTTATATTCAGATTGTCAGATAATGTTGTGATCGGTGGTAAACGGTGACCTCGGTGATCATCAAAAGGCAAACAGCCACCAATATAAACACAAACCAGTTATACTTTCTTTCCCCTTGTAGACCCCATCATCCTGTAGCCTAACTTACAAGTTAATATGATGATTGTGAGACCTAAACATTTGAGTTAAACTGATCTGCAAAAAGAAAAAAGTTGGGTAAACCGACGATGTTATAATGTAGGTGTATATATATATGATGCATATAAAAAGTATCTTAGTCAAATTATCCAATATTCTAATTTGTTCATTTAATATTTTACCTAGCACTTATTAGATTGATGATTACTAGCGCTATGCTTTAACGATTTAGCTCAGATCTGCTCAGACATGTGTTTACTCAACTCTTTTTTTTTACCCCATTACCGTCAGCAGTGTTCGCCTCTAAATATTTTCTCTTTTATCCTTTTCAGGGAATTCTACAGCCCTTCGAAATGAAGGGTCTCTTCCTTGTAGAGCCTATAATTGCTCTCTACGCTTTTGCCAGTTTTCTGATCTATCCTCTTGTGCAGCAATATGTGTACCGGCGACTTTGGCAGGAGCTGACAAACACCAGCTATCCCATCTCTGACAACACATCCAGATGTGCTACAAACACCAGCGGCAACTATTCAAGCTATCATGAGGTTAGTCATAAATCACTGTCCGTATAAGAGATCACGCATGAAAGTGACACAAGGCAAAACGTGTATTCTTAATAGCTCAAATTTGAAACAAGCTTTAACAACAAAAACATTTTTAGGCTTGGAGCAAATGTATTTTTCATTTTCTACCTGCGTAACACCTTAACCGCAAACTCAACATTTGTTATCAGTTATCCAAGTTTTGTTGATATATTTCATGTCATTCAAAACTGTTCCTATTTTGTGAAAAACCCTGATAAAGAGAGAGTGGGGTAATGTTTTTTTATACACTCTAAATCTATGTCAAGCTTGTCCTATGATGACCTACATTTTAACAACTTTTCCACATTGATTCCTTCATTACTTACCCCTGAAGCTAAGATTCGACCAAGTAAAATTATAGCATTTATTTCTGGGGATCTCCATGGTATTATTACGCTATTACAATATATGAATCAAGGTGATAAGAGGAGAGGAAAACCAAACAAAACTATAGCCGTGAACCTGCTCCTCTTTGTGTTATCTTGTCTGTGTCCAACTTTGTTATCTATGTGACCCGGACTTGATAATTGCTTTCAACATTTCTGTCATATGTTTTCTGTGTGTTCATAAAAATAAATTGCTGCCTTGGAAACAAACGGTATAGGCTGACTGAAATAACCAGAAAGAGGGAAGTGAGAACCAACTTGTTGGTCTAGAAAAGCCAGTTTAATCTCAATATAGCCACACATACACCTGTGGTGTTTTAGAGGTCTAGTCTTCTTTTGCCTGTTAAGAAGAAACCCTCTCTCTCTTTCTTTGTTAAGACTACGGGCATTTTTATGTATTTTTATGCTCCATGCTTCCTCTTTTAGTTTTATTACTTGTAATGAAAGTCATGAGGGTGAAGAGTCAGTTTTTCCTTTAGCAAAATGCAGAGCACGGCTCCTTGTTTGTGCTTCCATGCTTAACGTGTTTAACTGCTATGGGTTTTTTACAGTCATAACATCAGATTGTCATACATTACTCACGTGTTTTAACTGATGTTGTTTGTAGCGCGGTTGCCAACTTGAGGGTAGCTCTCTTTGCCTTCTGACACCTGATATTATTGATTATGTCCTGACAACGGGAACTTTTAGGCTTGACTATGCTCTCTCTCTCTTGCCGTGTTTCCAGGAGGTACAGAGGCGGGCATCTCTCTTCTCCCTTTACACGGAGCTCTTCTCCTTGATACCCTCGCTGGCCGTCACACTCATGCTGGTGGCCTATAGCGACCGGCGAGGACGCAAGATCACCATCATCATGCCTTTGATCGGCTCGTTGATCTACACCCTGTGCTTCCTGACGGTGTCCTACTTCGAGCTGAACCTCTTCCTGCTGATCGGCGCCTCGCTGGCCAGCTCCATGTTCGGTGGCTTGGGAACATTTCTGGGCGGCTGCTTCGCCTACATAGCAGACTTGTGTGAGGATGGGCGTCAGAAGACGCTGCGCATGGCTGGGGTGGACATGGTGATTGGCCTCTTGTCCGGGGTGGCCTCACTATCAACGGGCTACTTTCTAAGAGCTGCGGGCTTTAATTGGCCTTTCCTAACCTCCGCCTTGTGTCAGTGTCTCATCCTACTCTATGCAGTGTTCGTCCTGGAAGAGACGGTCAAGCAGGCACCCATGGATGCCATCGCCCTGAATGGGTCTCCTCGCTACTCGGCCTTGAAACAGATGGTCTGCGGGGTCTACCGGCTGTTTGCAGGGGCCAGCCGCAGGTGCAACACTCTTGTGGCCCTCCTGCTGCTCGTCTTCACCACCTTCTCCTTCGCCTACATAGGCGGGCTCTCTATGATCACGCTGTATGAGCTCAAAGAGCCACTGTGCTGGAGTGAGATTCTGATTGGCTATGGCTCGGCACTGGCCACCACCGTGTTCCTGACCAGTTTCATGGGCGTGTCAGTGTTTACGTACTGTGGCGTGTCCCAGCTGCTCATCATCTTCATGGGGATCCTCTCCTTCATCTCAGGCATAACCCTGGTGGCCTTTGCCAAGACCACCTTACTGATGTTTATAGGTGAGAAACACACATCCACGAAGACAACTGTGATTCCCTACTGCCTACATCATTAAATGTGCCCAATGTTATAAAGCCCTTTAGTTCTAAAATGTCACACAGGCCTTTTTACATCAATGGTTTGTAAAGCAAAGTAGGAGTAACAACTGACTCTGGTACAGCTGTGCATTTCTGCCCTGCTTCCCCTGCTTCTGTCAGAGAAGCTGCACATATTTCAACCTGCCACGTCAACTAGTGGGAATTGTGCAGTGAAATTTACGCACAGGTTTTGTGGCCTAAGCATTGTTGCATAACACTAAATATACCGTCCTTCACTACCACTTGTACAATGTTCAGAAATGTTACTAGCCTAATCTTATTTCTTTATTGGAATGTTGTACTGGAAGCTGATAAGAAAATCTAATTGTAGCCAATATACAAACCAAAGGGCTAAAGTCATCCACTTTTATACCGTTCTAGTTAACTCCATCATTTAGACTTGGACTTTATACTATTCCGTATAAAATGAGATCCCCTTAAACTACTATAAAATAAACATTTACTTTAATTCTGATGTTTTTTGTTGTCGTTGTACAATTATGTCACGTTATAATGTCTGCACTCTGTCATTTGTTCACCACAGTGAGGGTGCCAATGCTTCTGGCTATCATGCCGTTCCCAGTTCTACGCTCCATGATGTCGAAGATCGTCTCAAGGTCTGAGCAGGGTGAGTGGCTTCAGGCCCAGACTGCAGGGCTCTGCTGGAGCCACAGAGCCATGTCCCTGTGTCCGTAGTGTGAAGAGTCGCCTCTCCCAACCTCTTCATGAAGCACTGTTTAAGACGAAACACGAGGAATCTTGAAATGAAACGATTTCACTGTAGGATTAACCAATTTAGCAATGGAAGCCTTGTCTTCCCCTGTAGTCTGACCTGTGTCATTTATCACACGTTGTTTTCTCTTCTCCTGGCTGTGTTTCGTGCAGGAGCTCTGTTTGCCTGTATGGCCTTTTGCGAGAGTCTCAGTAGCAATGTATCAGTCGCCGTCTTCAGCAGTATCTACGCCGCCACGGTGGCGTGGTACCCTGGGTTCAGCTTCCTGTTGGCTGCAGGACTCTGTGTCATCCCTATGGCCCTTCTAGGGTAAGTTTATCATGTTGCCAATTTACATAATGCAAGATAAGTTAGTCGCATAGTGTAATGTTGACTTAATCTCAGTAACTCAAGTTCACTGAAGAGTCATGGTGTCTGTCAACATCGGTCCGATCAGCATTGTGTCCGATACAGCAGCGATGAGCATTGATGAGCTGTTCAGTAGGATACATGCAGTATTTGGCCCAATGTCTCTATTCAGGGCTGAAATGGAACAGAAAGCGTTATGCTGTGTGGATATGCTTCAGGTGTGGAGCTGTACGCTACGGGTAGAGTTACATCAGACGAATCTCTTTCTGCCAAGTCATTGTTGCTGGTAATGTTGAACAAAAAAACAAAAAAAAGAGTCTTGACTGCTTGTTTTAGACCACTGACATTTGACAAAGAAGAACCTGTAGTTCCTCTTTCCTGCATGCATGGCCAATCTCCCTAATGTCCCTCTTCATATGTGTAACACAACTGATGCATCTTAGTTAGTGTGACAGTGTCCTTTCCTTTGTGTATTAGACAAAATCAAATCCTCTATGTAATACAAATGGAGGAAAGGCCATGAAGGGATATGAATATATGGTGAACTATTAACAAATGCTCTCGCGTCTGTTTTGTTACGCTCGATAAAGTAGTGCTGAGTCAGTCAGTGATACTCCTTGAGCGATCCTACTCAGTCACATGCCGTGTACCTGCCGCTACACGGAGGCTCGATTTTAGAATAACAATGCCACTGGTTGACTGGTGTCTCTGTATAGCCACGGTGATCACTATAAAAACAGGGTTCCTACTGTACAATCCTGAAAATCAATGACCTTTTGGTGGCACCCAAATAACGGATGCCTCTCGCACCCTGTTCCTCCATGTCTCCTCAGGGTGCTGGGTCGGCTCGGGGTGGATGTTGATCTCATCTCAGGAGAGGAGGAACCTGCTGAAGATCAGAACGACAACAACGCTCTGCTAAGCTGAGCCACAAAGGGATGACCAAAACCTCACCCCGCACTTTCTTCACTTTTCCTTTCCTTTGTTTGTGAAGGACATGTACAGTGCTGAGCACCAATGCGTCACGTGCAAAACTCAACAGGAGTTAAGTGGATACTCATTCCAACAAAACCTTTTTCCAGTTTGATATATATATATATATATATATATTAATTTAACATTCAATTGACAAGCTACGAGCTCCACATTACATGTTACAGAGGTGAGCAGACAGTTCAGTTTCATTGTTAGTGCTGTAGACCTCCCTGCATATTTTCAGATCTTTGGGGAGCAGTAGGCACAAGTTAATAATTGGCATTTGCGCAACTATTAAAATGAATATTTACTAAAACTCATAGGCTGTGCCAAGTGAAGCCTTTCAAATCGGATCCTCTAAAAGACAGAATACAATGTATGTCAAAGTCTGCAATAAGTTGAACTGTAAACAGCTCGAGTGACACAAGTGGATTTGAGTTTCATCAAATAACTTCCTGTTCCTAAATGCCTGCTTTTTGAAATAATGCTAATTGTATTTGAACATTTAAGGGGCTTTTGTGCTCTGCCTACCTCTGCACATCAGCAGCTCTGTGGCCAGTATATCTAAGACAGATATTTGAGGGTAAGTGAGGTTTTCTATGCATGGATATGAAGTGAAGTGTGCCAATTCTTACAGGTCTTCGGTTGAGAGCGATTCATCTTACCTCAGAATGCTTTTGACTGTGACATTACTTAACTACTTAGCTTCAAATGGATTTAATGTTAAATGAATTGTAATTAGAATTTTTGTTTTTGCTTTCAGCCTTCCATTTATGTGAATTTACTTTTCATTGCAGGTAATCTTTGTCTCATTTCCTTTTTTGTTCGGGTTATGTCTACAATATAGCACAAAAGCCGTTTTTATATAAAGTTGTGATTATATTTATATACGGTTTTGCTATGCATATCTAACAAAATATAATATTGATATGCATTTCATCTAAGAACCACATAACTAGTGTCTAAATACATATGCAACTGACAAAGTGAGATCGATCCCGTTCTTAGCGTACAAGAACATGGAACGAACTAAGTAAAACAAAATGGGAGGTACGGGATTTCTAAAAGGCATCCATGGGGGGTCCTTGCTGAGTTTTCCCCCCAAAAAATAAAGGGGCTTTCTAAAAGACAGCGCAATGAAGTTTCACCACTACATGACAAAAGCAGTTGACTGATGAATGATAGGAATGCAGTGAATGATTCCACCTGTGAGCTTTAATTCCTTGATGGGTTTGTAGTTCAGCTGGATGAGCACAGCGCTCTGCACACACCAGAGGCGCGGCAGTGCCAGACATGGGGCAGTTGTCTTCCTCTGTGCTTAGAGTGCATCGGGTTCATTCTGCTGGAAAGTTGACCCACTAATCCCCTCAGAATGCCCTGATCAGCACTTTTTCTAAATCTTTAACAAGAAAACAAAACACATTGGAGTTATGCACATATGCCAATAATTCATGACTTCATCCACTTCCAAGGAGCTTCTCTTTAATTAACAACATATTTGACCTCCATACAGTTAAATTTGTACTGATCAAACCAATCAATATCCTCTGGCACTGATTAACCTATCAGTGGAAACAAAATGTAATGGATTCATAATGGGTTGCATGCTGGTTTTCAATGGATTCCCACATATCAGTCCCAAAGCTGTCCTCACATGACTCACAGTATACTACTATGTTCTAATGAGGCGAGGTTCAAGGGAGAGAATACGTTTGTACTCACAAGTCCCGGTCTGGACTAGTGAACGAATAAGACTGTTTGATTATGTGTATATTGTCCACTAGGTGTCACTCTTGGTCCAGGCTTTAAGCTTTTCAATATTATAACATTTTTATTTAAGGCCCTATATGAGGGCCGAACAAGCATCACTTGTCGACATGTCAATAAAGGAAATATGTTGAGATATTTGTTTTATTCCTTTAAAAAAAAGAAGAAGATTGGTCAACTTATTAAAAACAAAACGTAAAACAAAAATAACTGCAGATCCATTCAATAAAAAATACAATAGAAATATTTTTAAAAACCACAATCACAAAAGTTTTTTCCCCCTTAACTCTAAACTATCAACTAACAATCTAAGTGTCCCCTGGTTTCCTCTTCATTATACATGCCGAAGGGTAGATCGTAGAGGTTGAGAGGTTTTGTTCTTAACTAACAGAGAGGACTATTGATGACTCTTAATGTCATCCACAACACGCGCTATAAAAGACAAGGTCATGCTTAGTTATGTTGTTAGTACATGCATGATTTTATTTAATGGTCTGATGGCCATTTAAGAGCCGTCTCCGCACAATGTCACTGTCCCCAATGCAAGAAAAGTGGCTGATTTATGAGCAGAATATAAAGAATGAAAGCAATCATCATGTCTGCCCTTGTTTCCACTAATATATGCACCCGACACTGTTCCTCAGCAGCTTCACCGTCTCAGTCCTTTTATTGGATTTTCCTGTACTGACTTTCCAAAGTTCCCACCTCCCGTCTTTGTCCTCTGCAAAGAGAGGAGGGGAGTTGTTCTGTGTACACGCATGTATGTGAGCATATTTTTCTTAGACCCGCCCTGTCTCTGGGAGAGATTTGAGATTGAAGTCAAACGTGCACGCAAGCAAGCGCGTGCGTGTCTTACGGATGATGAATGGACGAAAGAAAATCCTGGCTCAGTTCCCATCAGATTGCATGGCTGCTTAGTTAGTGGGCCATGGGATTAGTGTGGAAACAGAGAGACGTGTTACCACTGTGTGCCGCCATCAAAACATGGATGGGATGTTTGAGAAGGAGGCCTGACGACCCGCGTAAATATAATTCCCTCACGTGAATCTGCACCGAATATACCAATACCACGTGAAATCAGATTACACCTGATGCATCACATGGTATAGTTACCGGCTCCGCTTTTAGCTCAGATTAGCTTCTTGTGTTTCTTGTGCCGCTTCGTCTGCACAGTGATTCTATCCATGGAAGTGAAAAAGATGTAAAACGCCCAATATGGATGCTCTTGTACAAGACAAGGGCCAGTTTCACTATTGTAGTAGAGCTACTTGCTCTTGGAGGGAGAAAAACCTCTTGTTGCTTTTGAATTTTGTTGGGAAAAACGAGCGAACAGGCTAGCGGAAGTGTGATTTCCCTCCTCTCCGCTTGTAGACGGGCGCGCCTGTTTGAATTGGCCTGACGCATTGGAAACCCAAATGACGTCCGATCATTCATAATTGTGCAGTTATTTGATTTCCGTCCCTCAACTCCTGAGAATCGGGATTTGCAACTTAATTTGCCAGGTAATGTTGACACTGGGTTTGAATGAAGCTCGGTGCCGGAGGTTACATGGGCGATCGTCTGCAGCAGGGGCCCCGCTTGGTGCCAAACACCAGGTTTCCCGCTCAAAATAAGAGAT
>OMOT01088754.1:0-23402 GCA_900312575.1 Acanthochaenus luetkenii | reverse complement strand
TAAGATGAGCCTTAATTAGAAACTTACATTTGCTAAATGATTACGAAATAGATAAATAAAGATAAATAACCTTTTTGAAAACAAAGCTATAATAAATTCCCTCTTGAAATGAGAAAGCTGCGACAAACTACGACAGCTCAGGCCTCAGTTTCAAACTTAAACTACATAAGTGCAGTAACTATCCAAGCCTGTTGATTTTTATTTAACAATACAAGCATATTTACATGATCAGGGTGAGTCGGTGTCTGTTTACAGTGAGTCCAGCTGCTGAAAATACACGTTCCGGTGGGGCCTAAGTAGCTTCGTCCCAGGCAGCAGAAGTAGCTTCGTGCTAACTTTGCCAGCTTTGGGAATCTTCCTCCGTGGACTTTCCTCCAATCTGTGGGACTGACATTTAGCAGTGGTGGAATGTCCTTCAGAAAGTTGTCCACTTCTGTTTCCATGTCGTTGGTGCGGGTGAAGTAAGTTAGTGGTCATTAGCATTAGCATCGCGTCTCACAGGCTGAAGCCCTCCTGGACTGCAGCACTGGCCTGTGACCCCCGACCCCCTGTTGTCGGTCACATGGTTCGCTTCGTCTTCTTATGTGTAGTGCGCGCGCCCTCTTGTGTTTAACTTAATGATTGCATTTCACCAACAACTCCCTTTGACACAATTAAGATGAGATCTCAAATAGTTAAATTTGATAGTTACGTTTGAAATGTTAATCGACCAAATGATTAACGATTGTTAATCGATCAACGACTAATCGTTAACACCCCTAATTGTAACTGAAATATCCCTAAACGAATAGAAGTTGAATCGAATCGAAAATCAATCGAATTGGGACCTTGTGAATCAGAATCGAATCGATTCAGGAAATCAGTGGCGATACCCAGCCCTAGAGGCATGTGGTTATTTTGTATAGACAAATTCTACATTAACTTTACAGAAAACATACTATATCGTGATATACAGTATATTGTTATCGTGATATGAAATTACCCATATCATAATAGAAGATTTAGTCCATATCGCACAGCCCTAATAGAGAGAGCACACGCACAGTCAGAGAGAGAGAGAGAGAAACAATTGTTTGGGATGGGAGATGAGTAAAGGATGGAAGAGAGGGAGTAAAAGATAAAAAGAGGGTGATGAGAAGGAGGGGAGAGGGTGGGATACAGGGGGAGCAATTGGCAAATGGTGGCTGAGTTTGACTCATCCTGTCTGTCTGGTTAGCGGCAATCACATCCCTACATCCTCTCCAGTGGATGATACTGTGACATTGCCATCCATCAGTAATTACGTTTTAAAAATGTTTATTCTGTGCCTCTTGAATGAGTCAACCCCACTTAACCTGAACCTCTGCTAAGCATCTATGTGAGTATTTTCAAAGGACAAGTAGGCTGGATATGGTTTGCTATTAGTTGCTACATGCCAGGCTCGATAAGGCAGCTGGCTAGAACTCATTTCATTGGTTTCCTTACCTCCCACTAAGGGTTTGACCCTCCATTCACACTGGCCATTCAAATCTCATCATTACTCCCTACAGACAATATTGGCACATCGGGGTGTTCGGCTTGGTGGTTTGACCACAATAAGAGGGGGTGGGTGGGATGATTGTGTTCTTACCGGCTGAGTTATAGCTGTGTCCAGGGGTGGGTTTTGCCATTAATGGCGGGGCTATAGCATCAGTGCTAATTTGAGTATCAGCTGGTGGGAGATCCCTCCCTGTTGAGGGATTGAATTGTGGGACCAGTAGATAAAAGAAGATGAAGGAGAATGGTGCATTTGGTTTTCTTTATACCTTCATAGTCACAGACACACATACACACACACACACACAAGCTAACACCCTTTTACAAGAGTCCTTTCTGGTTATGGAAGGACTTTGAACGCCTGGTTTCCCATGCCCCAGTAATGAACTCTCAAGGATAAGAGTGCCCAATTAATTGGTCCTGTGGTTTAATTGCATGAAGCTCTATGAGGAAGGTTTGGCAAAACTCCCATTCTACTTTTTCCCCCCACTCCACCACTTTTACTTGTCTTCTTAACCTCACATTCACCTTTGCAGTAACCCAGTTAAGGTAAAGAATTGCTCCAGTGGAGCAGAAACACAAGTGTTTTTGTCAAATTGGAGATGCCCGTGTCTGGTTGCAGTCGTTCACCCCTCCCTCTGACCGCAAGTGTGAGGAATTTAATATCTGTCCTGCCCAAAACCATCACATACACCCCTCCCATTCCCGCCTCAAGGTTACAACAGCTGCTCACAAAAGAGGATTGAAAACAGAGCTCCCATGTTGTGTTTAATCACAACTCCTCAGAGCGAAATACTAACATTGTGTGCAGTGCAAATTTGATCACATTTGAGTGTAGAGTGACCTGGAATGTGATTCATTGTTTTTATTGCGAGTTTATTGAGGAATCAAATGGTGGGCAATAAAGGATAAACAATGTGCCTCCAGGTTTGTTTGCTTTCTACTTGGCTGTTTTCCTTCCTCTGTGTGTTAATGAGCAACACTGTGTGATGCATCCAAATCTCTGACTGGCTGGTCCATCGCAACGCAAAACAGTAGAAGTCAGGTAACGTGGAACCAAAGTAACTGGGGTTGCTAATGCTTTGGAAATGACTTGTGGAATTGCTTTACTTACAAACATTTAAAATGCTATCTGACTCACTATATGATGAAATCCATGAGCTGGAAAATTGGAGTAATCATCTTGGCCTCTAACCTATATTAGACCCTAATTTAGTTTTGCTGAGGGAGGGGAAGATGACTGCATCGGTTCTGGAGGTCGAGGCTCATCAGGGACGAGGCCAGCTACTACTTCCTGCTTGCCTAACACAGAGGAGCATTAATATCGGTCAATTACACATGGCTTTATTCAAGATAATTGGCCTTAATCACAGGTCTGTGTTCACCCCAGCACTCAAGAGTTGCTTGGTGGGGGCTAAACAAACATGTTTGACTTTGGCCTGAGGTGCAATAGGCTGGACACTATGGAGGACACCACCTTTTCACAGCATGTGAAAATGTAAGGAGGGGAAACAAAAACATGCTGCCAATTTAATTGTCTCATTTCATGGCCATGTGCTTTGCTTTACCTACAGCATGTGTGTTGCTTCAGCCGTACCAGTGGCTTCAGTGTGCATGTTGGTGCAGCAACAAGCACTCACGCCCTGATTCACTAAAGGTCTGCGTTGCAAAGAGCACCAGGTATACTTCCAAATTATAATACCATGTTATTAATTAATCATGCACAATGAGTGGAGAGTGTACCCAGTAGCACGGACAGAAAAATACAGGTAGATTGCACCTGTGATGGTCATACATATGTTAATTATTGATATTTCACACACATACCAATAACTTATAGGTGAATTCATGCAATTTTAGCACCCAATTTGCGAAACATTTTCAATATCAACCCCTACAATTTTTGCAACGCAATTAAGATATTTTCAAAGGTGGCGTTGAGTGCAAAGAGTGGTCATTGTGTAATAAGGCAAGCTTTCAGACTATCATTGCTACCAGGTGCAGGCCTCGTTGCCAACAAATCTGGCAAGTAAGGGATCGGGCATTCCTTCCAAGAACATGTTTTAAAGGGCACCATAATGACAAACTCTGCTTTTTGAGAATGATTTCTTGAGTTGCTGCCAACTCTTAGTGGATTAGTCTTAACGATGTTGTGCACAAAGTGTGCTTGCAACTGGCGATCAAATAGAGCCACAGTGTCTGTGTGTGCAGTCCTGTTTTGTGGAGCATGCATGAATCATGACTTAATTTGTCTTTTTTTTGCAGAATTAGCTCAAGCAACTGGGGATAATAAGTATTGCACAAGTTGCCCATGCAACACAACTTACTGAATCAGAAACTGAACTGAAGGCATAGACCCAGAGGGTAATCGTGTGGTGAATTGGAAGAGAGCTGTAACCAAAAACCCAATAAAAAGACAGTCCGCAACTTTGTCTGGAGGGACTTTCCTTCCTTCCACTATCCGAGTGACAATTGTGGTTGTTGGAGTGACTAATGAAAGTTCAGTCAGTCTAGTGAGGTTGTCAGAGTGGGCTGAGATCATGCTGTCTGAACTGGCCTATCAGTACAGCATTAATCTCAGGATGGTGGACAGCACGTCTTCACTTTTCTGACAGCATATTCATATCTGCTGTGCCTTTAATCAGGCCACAATATCAGAGAAGTATTTTAAGACCTGGCAGAACCTCCACTCCTCTCTGGATGACCCAAGATGAAAGCCAGATGATCCGACGTGCAGAGACAGAAAATGAGTTCATTACTGTAATTAGGCCTCTCTCTTTCTCTTCCATCTCTCCTTCTGTATCCCATGCCCCTGTTCACTAGGCCTTGCGTCTTAAACACCCATAATGGCTATGCATTACTCCAGTAATAAAGGGCTGTTAGCAAAGCAGACCGCCCACCCTCCATCTGCTGCCTCCCTTGTACACACAGCCACAAAGGAAAGGACAGAAAACAGCCTCCTTCAGGTCACAGAAAAGATAGATTCTGCTGACCAAGTAGCCTGTGGCACTCTGTGGAGAGAGACATAGTACAACTGTGTTCATTAATCACTGTTGCAGTGAAAGTAACCTAATAGAATGAAGGAAGGACCACCATGTTCACTGGTTTATCCTGGCCTGTCCCGACGTGAAATAAGGGGCAACTGACTCTTGTCTGACCCTCTGTAGCAACACTAACATGGAGACGGTAGACGGTATGAACATAAACAGAAACTAGTCCCTCCTCACTGCTTTTTTTTTTTAAGGCTAGGAATTTACTATCTGTGAGAGAGAGATTGGAAGCGAGGCTCGGAACACAATTCTTCGGATCTGCATGAAAGGACTCTTCAAATATGGATTAATTTGAATCATCTGCTTTTAAGAGGAATTGTCTTAGAAATGAAACCACATTATATTTCCTATAGGTTTAAGCTTTGCTCTGATTGTAGAGGGAATTATGGCTCTCAAGCTAATGTAGTTGCTCAGCATAGGGTACTATGTTGTCATGCATTGGGTTTATGTCAATTGCTTTGTTCTTTCTGCTCTCAATCATCCGTAAAAGCCTGTGTGTCGCCACTGATAAAGTTATTTGCACAGGTGGCACATTTTGCTGGCACTGCATTGAGGCCGTGCTCTAATTCTGGGTGTGATAAGACGGGGTTCGGTCGCGGCTTGACACATGGGTGTTGGTTAGCAGGCTGCCGTAGTTCCCTCTGCTCCCTGACATGCCTGGGAAAGAGATCTGAGATGGATTCGGTTTTATTAGAGAAGCCTAGAATAAAGGGCTAGCAGCAAGAATAAAAGTCCAAAATCATCATGGTCACTGGAAAACAATTTTTGAGTCACTCAGAAAATATTTCTTGTAAAGGTTTAGTTCTGGCAGCAGGATATCTCACATGGTGTCTTATTTGATGTTGTGTGAGGCAGTGAATTTCAGTGAAAGGCACTGCTTGGTGAAGTGAAAATTCACCGCTATCCCCCTCTTTTGTCCAATCATAAATTAAAACCGTTCTTAGTAGACCTGAAAGGGTTCCTTCTCTACATTGTAATAATGACAGAGTTGTCCGTTCTAAAAGCATAACCAGATTTACACTTGCTTCTTATCGTAGTCATCTGCTACATAAATGTTTTTGTGCCCGCTGATACCCCATACCTATACAGCACATTGGTATGCTTTTGTATGAATAAAAGCTCCAATCCATTGACTTGATCAATTATGGGTATATCCACATACATTTTTGATTGGTAGAACTTGCTAATGGAAATTTGGTCGCAACTTTCAGATCTCACCCTGACTCAGGATTCAGGCCCAGGTTTACAAACAATAAAATGCATCCATGCATACATATATAGCTGGCAGTCCTCAAATCAGAGCTTTTCACTTTATAAATAAAAAGGCCTTTCATTAAATTGATATTGAATATAAATAATACCATGTAGGTAACTCTGTAACCAAAACCATAAGTTTGGCCTTTTCGGACACCGAGGTCCTCTGTATTGAAATTGAGCAGCTTTTACATTCTTCATTACACTGCAGCCAGTCAGATGCTCCATTATTCATCACTCACCCACTATAACAGACAAATAGATAGGGTTTCCCAGAGCAATTCTCATCGCTAGATTATGCATTCACATGACACAACACTACCTCTTGCTGTCCCGTCTAAGCCTGGTGTTAAATACCATGACACTACAGAAAGTTCCCTCGTGTGAATATGAAGCCATCTTCATAACCAGACCATTCAGTAATGGGAGACAAAGAAACTTAAGACGTTGTATCATCGCCTATGGTCTCTGAATGAAGGAGAAAGGGGGATAAAGAGAGAGGACTGGGGTGTAGTTTGCCAGTAAACCTAATTTAGATGGTATTATTATCATTCTATTATGACACATTTAGGTCATGCAAGCTATACCGCCCTTGACCTGTATTTGGCCCAGGCAGAGCCTGATACTTTATTATTGCAATGTTTCAGACTTGTCCCGTGTGTATTTAGTCTGGTCTGGCCTGTTGCTAATCTTGATGTGGCCCACATTTTCATCCCAAAATTGTTTATCCTCCCCCTTAACAGTAAATGACTGAGAAATGTAAACACATTGCGTAGTTGTCTGTAAACAGAGGCCATCATTCTGAAGGCCAGCGGATGGAGGCCCAAGCCCACGTTCATCCACAGCCCTCATGTTCACAGTGAAGTCTTACAAAGAGAATACCGTCAATGGGGATTACGATCTTCATTGAAGCAAAATAACCCCAAAACATAGCAATTCAGCGCCCTGTTCGCTCTGACGTGGAGGGTTTCTTTGATAACTAATGAGGTTTTCACATGATTGCAGTACCAAGAGAGATGAGGCAAACCACCAACCCTGAAGAACAAGAGAAAGCCATTTAGGTCAGTGTAGGAAGGCTCCCGGTCTCTAGTGTGACATTGTGTAGCGTGATCCTCCATGCAAAAGTGTAACAGTGGTTGAGGAGATCTGTGCAGTGAGATGAGCCCAGTGTAACACCTCGCCAGCCCCCACTGGACCTGCTCCAGGCTACGGAGTATGGGATGGGATAGAGGATACAGGAATCGGTTTGTGCCTCTTGGAGTTTAAAATCCGTGCTGCGTTCAATGTGTCAGTATACAGTCTTCTACCACCCTTTGTTGGTATACACTGTTAGGTTGCTGTCATTATTATATTGTCCATGTCAAACCGTTTTCCACAGTTGAACTATGCGATATGACCAATTCTGCACTTTTAAAAAACAAAAGTCTACAGATGGCTGATCTGCAGGGACATTACTTATGGATAAAAATGGAAACCATGTGGGTTTGCTGCCCGTGTGTGTTTGACATCCGAAATCCCCAAGAGGGAATGAGGCTGCTTTTCAAGGACAAGCCCACCAGTGTTTTCTCTCCTTCCCTGTGTCCTCAGTGCTTCTGGTTAATGAATGTAGCTGCTGACATCAGCCTTTTGTCATGAGGAGCTGGCTGTTATTATTTGCATTCCCAGTTGAGCAAGGGGTGGGGGGGAGCTTGTAAACATTTCCTCCTGTGAAATTACTGTAGTGGTATGGACTGCAAATTCTGGTAATTCATTACTAATTGCCTTGTAGTTCAGCTACAGAATGCTGCTGTTTATTGTTCTTGTACAACTGTAGTAGGGGAAGAAAATACTACTACTAGCTCTAAGATTGAAAACCTCCAGTGAGAAAAAAGTAAACTATTGAGCTGTATACACAATGTCCAAGGCTTAGAAGCCAACACGTTTTGACCATAAGGTCTTCATCAGGGCAAGAAATGGCTCTACAATGAGCAAGTCACAATTTAAAAAAGTACTACAGCCAATCAAAGACTAGCAATCAAGGCACATGCAAAAATGTGTCTGTGTAAAGACCAAAGGACTAAACCAAGGAACCACTCCAAAACAACAACAACAATAATGCTAAAATACAATACTTCAAAGGTGAAAAGAACATAAGGAAAAAATATATATAACTATGAGAGTGAGACAGATGGAAAAAAGAGAAAAAGATAGGGAAGAGGAAGAGAAGGACCCAAAGACACCCATATAAACCATAAAATACAATCCACTGAATCGTCATAGGACCATAATACAAACCGCACCGTGAGCTCATATTATAGGACATGACTGATAGCAGCAACATTTTTAACAAACAACAAAAGCTCCACCAGTAAACTATAGAATCTCTTCTCAATCAACCATGATCCAAAATACTGTAGTCTATACAATCAAACAGCTGAATCATTATTAAATCCTAATAATATAAGCCACACTTAAAGCTATAGGTTTATATTACCAAACAGCAGATATAGCAATAGATTTACAAGAAAACTCAATCAATCTTCCCTGTTAACCTAGGATAGATATAAGCATCAAATGCATGAATCCATAAAGATTACCTTTGGAGTAACCTCTAAAGTCTATTACCGTGCCGACGGCTTGATATATTCAATACCCTCAATACGGAGGGAATGATTGCTGTTACGACACTAAATGTGTAGTCATAGCGTAATCCTGGTTGTACTTATGGATAGCGTTTTTATGTTCGGATAACCGGCCTCGTAAACGTCTTAGTACGGCCTACATAAAAAGGGACTTTTGCCATTTAAATTTGTTATAGCTGGTTTACCTCGTCAGGAGCCTTTTTAATTTTCTTCCTAACCAGCTAGAGCCGATAAAAAGAAACGGGCAAAGGGGAATTTTACTTGAATATACATAAACTATTCCCCCTGTATTTGCAGGCTTGATCATGCTACAGGCAGTTGGATCAGATATTGGTGCATCTGAACATTTAGCTGAACATCTGTCTCTTGTTGCTTTAACTTGCTTCACAAAACCATCTGTTAGGCATTGGCTGGAAGCATGAACAAAGATATACATTTATCTCATAAACCCATAATGGCACCAACTCTTCTCAAATGCATTAATTGGCAGTATTTGATGCCATGCTCTAGATAGTTTTAAAACTAATAGTCTTCCATACCCCTTGGTGGGAGTTTATTACAAGATAACAGAGTACAGGTAATTTAGGTCAGCAATATGGTCGTTTTTTTATTGCTGAACTCAATGTGCTGTGTTTCAGGGTCATTTTGAAGAATACATACTACTGTTTCTCCTATGTTTTATATATAGAAGTCTCAGTTGCAGTGTTCTAACCCACTCTCTGTGTTCTAACAGTTTCTTCTGTCTTTCTGTTTTTGTCCTATAGATTCAACTCTTCCAGCTGTCGTTCTGAATTAGTGGTGCACTGTGAAAGGAGAACACACTCCACTGTGCCTCAACGCGCCTCAGACACTTGTCCTTGACGTCCAAATGCTGTGTGTCTATCGTCGTGCCAGCCGCCCTCTGTGAGTTATGACGATGTTTGGTACATTGACTCAGGAAAGAGGCTCCTCCCCTGCACACTAATGGGCAAATCATATGATGTAATGACGAGGGGTCCTGAGTGTCTGCTCTACCAAGAGTCTGCCAGCAGGATATGAGTATTTTGAGCCCTGTGACAGACAACAAATCAAACCTTGTGGGAACTGTGGGAGGCCCAGAGGACTACTCCAGAGCCATGCAGTCAGAGGAGCTGTTCAACAGAAAACTGAAAGCACTGAATGGGAGCATGGGACCAGCAGCCCTCAGCACACAGGGGAAGCCTGAGGGCGGAGGCAAAATGAATGGCACTCCAGCCATGCCTAAAATGGGCGTCAGGGCCAGGGTGACAGAATGGCCACCAAGGAAAGATGGATGGGATGGTCGGCCTTCACCAAACTATCAGAGTGTGATACCAGCCTTTCAGAATGGCCAGCAGGACCAAACCACAGAAATACTGGAGCCAGGCGAACCGGTCCCTCTGGATTCAGACTACTCTGACGATAAGTATACACTGAGTGACCTCCTCAGCCACTCCCCGCTGAAGGGTCTCCACCCTATCCGTCAGCGCAGTAACAGTGATGTCACCATAAGCGACATTGATTCGGAGGACATCATGGACCAGAACGCTGTCAACCCAAACACTGGGGCCTCGTTGCACAGAGAGTATGGCAGCACATCCTCCATCGACCGTCAGGGCCTGAGCGGGGATGGCTTTTTCACCATGCTCAGGGGCTACCGGGTGGACACCCTGGACCACCGCAGCGTGCCCCCGCTGGGTTTCCCCGAGCTGCTACGCTATGACACATCCCTCTCCCCTAGCCTGCAGACAGCAGCCCAGATTGCCCGGGGTGAGATAGTCCACATTGGGGGCTACGACTACATAGACAGCTCTCTCCTCTATAGCCAGGAAAGGGAGAAGTCCTTCATGAGGCGTCTCAAGTCTGACTCATCCGAAACGTCTCTATTCAGGAAACTGCGCACCATAAAGAGTGAGAGTGATGCCCTGCGGCTCTCTATGGAAGAGGACCGACGACCACTCAGCTTCCAAAAGTGCTTTGCCCACTATGATGTCCAGAGCGTTCTCTTCAACATCAGTGAGGCAGTGGCGAGCAGAGCTAACCTGAGCCAGAGGAAGAACACCACTACTGGGGCTTCGGCTGCCTCAGCCTCAGGGGCTGGAGCTGGTGTAGGGCCCGGAGGTGGAGGTGGAGCTGGGGCTGGAGCCGACGGAGGACTAGCAGGATGTAGCAGTGGAAACGCCTCCATGTTCGAGTCGCCACTAGGCAGCAGGGAGGAGTTAAACCCCAAGGAGAACCTGGATGCTGATGAGGGGGACGGGAAGAGCAACAGCTTAGTGCTGAGCTGCACGCACTTCCGCAATGAGATTGGGGGTGAGGGTGAGAGGAGGATCTCCCTCTCCAGAGCCAACAGTGCCAACTACAGCGGTGGAGGAGAGAGCTGCTCCTTTGAATCCTCCCTAAGTTCCCACTGCACCAATGCTGGAGTCTCTGTACTTGAGGTGCCTCGGGAAAACCAGCCTATCCACAGGGAGAAGGTCAAACGCTACATCATTGAGCATATTGACCTAGGAGCGTACTACTACCACAAGTACTTCTATGGGAAAGGTAAGGCATGTTGGTGTCTTATTTGTATGTTTACAGAGATGATACAGTGGTGATACTGGAGGATATGAATAACACATTGTTGAGGATTAGGATAGTTTCCAGGCCAAATCCATTTCTTAGAAACAAGACTATGAACAATGCTATGAGTGAAGGCGAGTTCATCCAGAATGGAACAGCCTCCGCTCATAGGGTCAGATATCTTCACGGCCCAGTTATTTTTGTAAGGCCAGATGATATAAGGGCCAGAACAATAGCAGGCTTGTGTTAGGTGTGAGGGTATGTGTTTCACTTCCTCGGGAGAGGAGCGGCCATGTTCTCCTTGTGATATTGCCCTCAACCCTGTGGAGAAACTGTGATTAGTCATGTAAGAAGAGAGAGGTGAGCTAGAGGGTGTGTTGCAGCTGTTCCCCAAGGGGGCCGGAGGGGTGTGAGCACTCTTCACATGAAACTATGGGGTCAGCATAACCACGCCAAGGTCCCAACGCTCCTCATTAAAACACCTAGGTGACGGACGCTGGAAATACCACGCCAGCCCCGACCCATCACCACATTATACATGTCTGTTTCCCGCTGTATGTGTGTCTCTGTGCTATGCTCTCAGTATATTGGATTACCCCTTCTTAAGCCCCCCCCAGAAAACAGCTGCTTCACCTTTCACATTGAGAGATTCCTGAACTTCTTCAGAACGTTACTCTGTATTAAAATATGCGTCAGTGGGACTGTTTGTAAAGTCACTTGAAGCTTGATGTCACCATTCAAGGAGAATTAGACTATTACAGATCTGCCTTGCTTAGACTGCGCTATTGGCCATATTCTTTAGAGGTCTGATAATCATCTACCGTAAAATGTTGCCTCACTGACTTGTTCATCCCAAAACGGTTTTCCACTCTTTTCCAAAACTGTTTTCCACTTTCCAATATAGCATCACTGTCTGTGATGTCCTCTAGACCAAGTGATGTGTACCAGTGACATGTTAGAGACATGTGTTTACAAAAGCCATTCCTCTACAGTCTACACTGCCTGCCTCACAGTGCCACCAGTACTAGGATGCCTAGAGGCCCCTACACATAGACAACCCTCCTACCACCATTTGACTTTATGCCTCACAGAGCATTTCCCCTCAGTCCAGTGTCCCTGACAAGTCTTGCATTCCTCAAATAGTGTGGCCGTATTCCCTTCATACAGTTCATCTATTATTTGTGCCCTGAAGTTTACATGGCATGCTCCGGATGGATGCAGTGTCTAACCTTCTGCAGAAAGCTCCTGCTTTTAGAGTGTCTGTGCTTTGAGTCCCTGGTGAGGTTTTTCCTTTGTTGTCCGCTAAATCCTGGTCTTTCTCCCAGGCTTTAGCCTGGATCATGGACTGTTTGCTCAAGGCACTGCTGTGCGTGTGCAAAGCCCTTCTCCTGTATCCATGTACACCCCCACACATACCCCCCACCCAAAATGCGTGCACACACACAGAGAGAGACACAGACACACACGCCTACACATTTCTCACTCTTGAACCATTAGCGAGAAAGGAGAAGACCTGAAAGACACCACATTACTTTTATTACACTGATATTGTGCATATTTTCAGGTAAACGCCCAAATATCTTAATGATATTACACATCATAAGACATATTAAGGCAGTGCATAATTAATGTCAAATGGAGTGCTTTCATGTTGACACATAAATTAGCATTGAATCTTGTTATGCTGAAAACTTGACATGAACCTCTTTTTTATCTTGAAGAAACAGTGTTGTACAGACAGTCTTTTAGATGTTATTGCCATAACAAAGAGAAGGGAGTTAAACCGGTCTCAGAGGGGAGCTTCAAATCTCTACTGGACCATAAGTATATGCAATCAATAATATAAAATTGATATTCCATGAAGCAGAATCAGCACTTCAGAGGCAGTGATTTTATAAACACATGAACAAGATGATAGCTTCTCATCCTAGTAGATTTGTATGCTAATATTAATTAATTAAGCTTCAGAAGATGTTTTTTTTCCAATTCAGTGGAGTTAACAACATCGAATCACATTTTGTTGAAGAGCATTCATTAATGTGATGCTTCATGTGTGTTTAATGCTGACATGTCTTGCTCCACCTCCAGAGCATCAAAACTATTTTGGGGTAGATGACAATCTGGGCCCTGTGGCAGTCAGCATCCGCAGGGAGAAGCTGGAGGATGGGAAGGAGAAAGATGGAATGCAGTACAACTACAGGGTCACCTTCAGAACGAGTCAGGTAACTACAATACACAACGTGCACTCATTCTGCTCTGCTTATATTATTTTACGTTTAAAAGGTAGCAAACAACAATTAATTATCATTAGTAATGAATGGTAGGGGCAAACGTGTACTTTATACTATCCTATTGAAGGACAGACTACCATCCAGAGCTTTTAAAGGACATTTCTTATATTTCTCGTATTTTGCATTCAGCTGGAGAGGTTAAGGTTACTCAATACCGAGCTCAGTCAAGCAATGCAAGAGTGCAGAAATGCTTCAGTACCCCTGCAAACAACAAGTGGAAACTTCCTTTCTCTTCTCTATTCCGAAATCTACCCAAGCACCCTAATGTGGCCAATGATTTTGTGCCAGTTGTGGCTCAGTTAGTCAGTCATGCAAACACTGATGCGGTCTATCAGAGAGTCATTGCGATCACATTCATAAACACACACACACACACACACACACACACATACATTGGGAGTGAATCTGACAGTCAGTACACAACCACAAAGTCCCTGGTGGTACAGGAAGCTCTCATTGATTGATGCTGGATGGTCTCATCCTCTGAATAATTCAGGTACGACAGATGCATCAGGCAGGGAAATGTCACTGATATCAAATACCATTCTTTGTTTTGAAGCACCACTCCCCAGATAAAACAATGTATCTGGGTCATGCTAGCCCTGCAACTAGCACGCAAATTATATTTTAACACCCCAATCACTAGAAAGTCTATTTGCATGTACTTCCCCTCCTCCCTCTCCTTTCCTCCCTGAGACTGTAAAGTCATCTGCTTTTCAAAATGCCTCTCTGTTGGACAGCCATTGGCTGTTAACATCCATGTCCATAAGCTTTGCAGATGAGATTTATTTGTGTAAATGTGTCTGCGATGTGCTAAACCACACCAGAGGGAGTGGGTGTTGAAGCTGTTTGGGTCAACTTTTGCTGGCACATTAATGGTCTGAGCAGTAAAACACCACTTAACATCCAGTGTTCATTTAGCCCATCTCAATTATTTAGCATGCAAGTTCCTAATGTTGCCCACTGGAGCCAGTAATGGACCCACTGGCCTAAATAATAATGGCATGACATATCACTGAAAACCTCGTAACTCCATATTTGAGTGATATCCATGTATTCACTTCACCTGAAGGATTACGTGCTCCTCTGTAGAGGGATTATGTGTTCCTCTCCGACCTCCTGGTATTTTGAAGCCCCTTCAAAACCCACCAAATAACGTTAAAAATACACTGTCATCAAGCTGAAAACAAGGCTGTTTTTCTTAGTTCCTGAAAAGTTTACATTTTGGAGATACAATGTTTTCTCCTGACGATATAAGCATATTATGACTGCCTCACACAGCAGCCAACAGATCAGCCTTGTTCTCAGTATTTTGGAAATACAATGTACACCTTTAGCTCAAGCAAAGCCTTGACTATGAGATTTGAGTTAATCAGAATAACTTACTTTGCCAAGTCACTGGTGCAGAGACATATTGACAGCCTACATAGTAGAGTACATACTGACACATTGTACAAGGACCCCATGTACAACACAAGACATACAATAGACAGTAGACCTAATTAACCGCATTCATCCTCACCCTCTGTCTGTCCTCTCAGCTGGTCACACTCCGGGGGGCCATCCTGGAGGATGCCGTTCCGTCCACGGCAAGACATGGGACGGCCCGCGGGCTGCCACTGAAGGAGGTGCTCGAATATGTGATCCCTGAGCTCAATATCCAATGCCTGAGGCTGGCCCTCAACTCCCCCAAGGTCCCTGAGCAGCTCCTCAAGCTGGACGAGCAGGGGGTGAGTACTTAGACATGTCCTCGTGGTAAAAATCCCTTTTTCTTAATTTTGCAAGCACAACCACAGACTTCCACTACCACATTTCTATATTATGAATAATATTATGGAATAAGGAACGGAGCAGTTTATTGATTGTGTTTTTGTCTATATTAGCGACATTTCACCTATAGAATGAAACTGGGGAGGGATTACCTTCAAATGGCAGGGACCTTTGTGCTTTCTGCCATAACCTGTCAGCACTATTTAAGATGTCCACTGGCAGCCAATATCACACTTAAATAGAATCAATATGAATCCCAGACTCACGGTGGCCAGCATCGATTTGTTTGACATGCTTTTTCTGCTGAGAGGATACTCAAGACACAGGCTAAAGTAATACACTTTTGACAACTTATTTAATCTGAGAGTGGGTGATTTAGTATTCAGTCTGGATAGCAGAGGATGTCATGTTGCATTATGTCTGTTTGAGTGAAAAGGCTGTCAGTGGTGTGGGCCCTCTATATTCGCAGGTATGGAAGAAAGTGATTCATTGTATGATCTTAAGGCCTTTAATTTCTCTTATAATGAAATGGCAAGATGTAAAGGGGAGTGTTGGGGGAGTAGCTACTGATGTAGTGCTTGTCTAACTATCAGAGAATCGCCTGCTTATTAGCATAATTGCATTCGTTAGCATGAGCCTATCCTTCCAGTTGACAAGGGACAGGCTCTGATAATAGAATGTGTCAACCATGTCCCTCTTGTACATTTACGTTTTGTGAGACACACACACAATGTACACACACACAAACAAGAGTAGTGCAGTGTACCCTGTAAAGCTAATTCATTGCAATTAAGTGGATCCCCCAACTATCCCGAAGCCAATCGTCCTCATCAATCAACTCTACAAGTGCTCGAGCGAGGTTCTTCCTGCCAGATCCCAAGTGGTTGATATCGCATGTGGGAGTTTCTTCATCACAACCTGCCAGGCTAACAACTCTCCCCATGCCTTTGGTATGAGAGACTGTCTGCAGACAGACACTGGGATATAAAATGGAAACTGGAAACATCAGAGAGACAAATGAACAAACGCAAGTCATCTGCTCTGAGCCCGGACTAAGTGGGGCTTGAAACTCTTCCAACTGGCACTCCTCCTCACAGACCTCAAACCTAAAGCCCACGAGATGCCAGTTTTATATTTGGATATCAGTATTTTTGTACGTTTCTGTTTTAATCATTAATGTTGATTCTTGCCGTGCAAATGTTTAATATGTCAAGCACCCCGTATTCTACTTTTTGGCCAAGTTGGACTTTCAGCACCCTTCCAATGTGTTTGTGTGAGGAAGCTGAGATTGGACAGGGAGAATTGTGGCGCCGATCTTATGATGAGCTGAGAGAATCGGAGTGCTCTGGCAGGCCTGTTTTGTTTGAGTGTATAATTATTTTCTGCATGTAGAAAGCCTTATCTGAGGAATTTTGTGTGTATGTACGGGCTTCTCTTTTCCTGAGAAGAGAAAGGAACACCTGGTGAGTGAGACTGTCCTCGAGCAAGGCAGCCTTCACAACATCCGGAATTTAAAAAAACATCCTAGTGATCCGCTCTGCAGAAAGAATATCCCTGAAAGCCCTGTTGTAGAGTGTGCTGTAATGACCTTAGCTGTAAGAAGAGAACATGACATGTGTGAATGTATTTTAGATCACATTTTAGATCACAGTGAAACTGACTGTGTGCAGATGGACTGGGAAAAGCATTAGGCAGTTAATCACGTGATTGTAGGTGATGACTGATGGACGTCATAATGCTAACTATTTCAAAGAAAGCCATTGATGCAAAATGTCAACTTTTGTTCCCACCTAAAGAATAAAAGCTGGAAAATGATTGTCACCTGAATAGAAACACGTTTCACCAGCTAAACAAAAAATGTAAGCTGTCAGATTCACCTGTCAGATTTTAGTTTTTGCTTCTTGATAATGAAATGAGAACAGCAGAAGAGGGAAACGTGTGATCAGTGTGATTCTGTTCCACAGGTTCAAGAGATTAGTCCCGATCACCCACTGAGGCTGTTATTGCAGAGCCAAGCGCTCAGCCCTCCCTAAAGTAAATCAATTCCCTGTCATGACATTGGAACATGAGGATTTTCTTGGTGACATTATGTACATAGCTTGCCCGTAGTGGTCATTCTGATGTCCTCTTATGTACCTTTTAGATTTTGTCACATCGCTGCAGAACTTGTAGCAAAGGCATCGCGATGGGTGTTCGTGCAAAGGTGTGTCACGATAGTAGCCAGGTTTTGGGAGCCTGAGGGTTTGTACTGCAGTGCAGACAGATGTCACTGTGATGTTGTGTAACACACTTGGCTCTCAGGACACTGCTGTATCCCTCAGGTGTGTCTCAGAGAACTCCAGAGGGACTGTTGTCCCCATTTCTCTCTCCCCTCATTAAGTCACTTTCCATCTCTGGGTTTTTTTGTTAAGGTGGAGGGCTGACAGGTTTCAACAGCCTCCAGCACTGGACAGAGCGAGAAAAATAAAGAGAGGGAGAGTGAGTGAAGATATATTTATAGAGAAGAAAGCACTGTACAGCAATCAGACCATTTGAGCTAATAGCGGGTCCATTAAATGGGATATCTCAGCTTTTTATGATATATGGCCACTTCTCTCCCCCATCAGAAGCTGATGTCGCCAAAAAGCACATCAGAGGCAGGAAGAAATGCAGTGACAGAGTGAGCTACGTCTCAGGAGTATTACTAATTCATATATACAGCATATCATTTGTTGTCCGCAGGTGTGTGCACTTTTCAGGCAGTGACAAATTTGCACCGAAGGGCAATGTGATTGCCCTCACCATTGGCCGGCCTGTTAAGAGCTAGAGGTTAAGTGAGCCCATATAATGCAGGACAGAAAAGAAGACCACATCACAACACACCGTACCATTTCCACTGGGCTTGATGGTATAATAGCTTTCAGTCACCGCAGGAACTTTAGTACAGAGCATTCTGCCTGATAGAGGAAGTCACCATGACAACAGTGTCAGAGGCACACTGGGAGCTGGTAACCTGTAAGGGAGGAAAAATACAATTTGTGATATAATATATATATAACGTTTCAGTATATAGATCCTATTTCTTGGCTTTCACACTCTCAGAACCTTTTTGTCTTGCCATGTTGACCCTGTGTCAGGATGCTGCCCTCAGTTGAGAATATGGGGCAACAGGTGCCGAAAGCAGTAGTCTTTGTTGTTTTTTCTGTTACCCTCTTCCCTGGTCGGCACCGGGGAGCTGTAAGCCATAAAAGATTCATGACTCCATAGTTCAGCTAGTGGAGAAGGCACTCACTGTACAAGAAAAACCACTGTTTCACTGATGTTTTATTTCTACCTGACTCCACGCAACACAAGATCATATTGGACCAGTTGTTTCTGGATGATAGGAATACTCCTGATTATAAATAAGACATTCATCTTTATTGAGACGTTCTGCCTTGAGTGATGATTAATTAACTTCTGACAAACATTGTGACATGAATCAAGGTTGTATTGTTGGTGGTGTTCCGGGAAGTCCACTGTTGTTACCGGCTCACACACTGTGCACAGTATTTCACTTCTGTTCAGCTGACAGTGGAGGTCCCAATGACAAATTAAAGGCATTGTTTACATCAGTCCAATTGGAAAGGATTATAATGCCATTGATGGCAGTTTATAGAGTGTTCTGCCATAAACCAGGGTGATCCTGCTATATGTCTGTAATTCACTCCACAGCTGCTCCTCAATAGGAGCTATTAGCTTGGGTTGATTTATGCTCTGCTCAGTGCTCTAAGGAGTTCATAGCCTGGCCATGTAAAAGGGAGGATTTCAGCTCGCTGGCAGAGGGGCTATCAAGGCCTTCATATTAGCTGTGACAGGATGGAATGTCCAGAATTAGCCACTTACTGTTCTGTTTGTATGTGCCTGATTGCAGCTGAGCTTCCAGCACAAGGTGGGAGTACTGTACTGCAAGGCGGGCCAGAGCACAGAAGAGGAGATGTATAACAACGAGAGTGCAGGACCGGCCCTCGACGAGTTCTTGGACCTGCTGGGCCAGAGGGTGCGCCTCAAAGGTTTCGCCAAGTACAGAGCTCAGCTGGACAACAAGAGTAAGATAACACACTTCACACGCCAACAAAAACCATGTATGAAGCTCAAGTTCAACTTAATTTATTTATATAGCCCTTTATCACAAGCATGTCTCAAAGGACTTTACAGAAAACGAGCCAAACTACATCTAACTGAACAACAGTCAATTGTAGAGCAGAATGATACACGACAAACACAGGGAAGCGGAACAAAGCACAAGACACACAATAGCACGTGTTAGCAGGACATAGCAAGCCTACCTATTCTAGTATCCAAGTCCCTCACCAGGACAGCTGAGCGTGCAATAGGTTTCAGGACAAACAGTGGAATGGACTGTAACATAGACAATTACAATGACAAGAAAAACAGATGAGGCAGAGAGAGTGGCCACAGTTGGCGATGATGTCCACAGAAGCAAGGGCAGCACTCTCGATTCACAGCCAAGTAGAAACGGCATCAGAGATGGGACTTTGGCTGGCACTAAAGACCGCAGGAGCTTGGGCAGCACCCATATCCACTTCAAGATAGAAACACTGCACCGGTGTCGGAGAAAGAGGAAACACAAGACAGACACACACACAGCCGTGCAAACATGACACACATACTCAGGTAGATACGTACACACTCATACAGACAGCAGACAGAGAATGATTAGACACCAGCAACCAAGAGGCAGCCCTACGCTGGGTTCCCAACAGCAGATTTCTATGTTAATACGGTCTAAACTAAGATATAAAAGAGACTGTGTCGGTCCCGAGTTAGACAGTGCTATGGTTGGTTGTATGACAGTGATTAATCCTGCGGAGTACAGATGTACTACTCTATTTGGTATTGCTTTTCTTGTGCTCTTGGTTCATGTACCGTTACATCATCACCTTATCTAACATAACGGCTGCTTTTCATGAGGCCTGAGACCTTGACTGCCCTTTTCTCTGTGTTATAGCGGACTCCACAGGCACCCACTCTCTCTACACCACCTATAAGGACTACGAGCTGATGTTTCATGTGTCCACCCTGCTTCCCTACACCCCCAACAACAGACAGCAGGTCAGTAAACCCCGCTCCATCCCTTCCAGCAGACCACATATTTGTGCCTGACGGTGGTAATATGTCCCCGAGTAGCTTCCTTTTAGGATATCTTCAATCCCAGCTCCTGCCAATCTTCCCCAGAGCCTCATTTTGTCACGGTAATGACCTATCAGTTGAAACCTTGAGCATTGCCATGACAACGGCACCCTATAGTAGGATTTTAATCAGTGCGTCCCCAGGGGACGGACCTGGTGTGGTATTGGACACGTCTCTGTGTCTGTCTGCGCTAACAAGTGGGATTAATTGGATCCCACGGGCTGGCGAGTGATGGCCCAATAAAACCCTGATTACAGTGGTCCACCATCTTAGTCTCTACACTGCTGGTATGGAGAAGTACTTTCATTTTGAGCCCATTATTAAAAACCAGTGGCTACTAGATATTAGCAGTGAATATACTTAAGGAGTTGGTTAGTGGAAGTGGGTGTTTGGAGTAGGACTGGATCCAAACCTAATCCCTCCTGTGCATACAAAGGCTTCTGATTGGCAGGATTCTGGGCTTTTCTTTATCTTTTTCTTTTTCCCTCCTCCAGCTGTATTTTGTTGAGTGGGATTGTAATTTAATCCCTAGTGGTAATCATCCAGTAGGTCTAAGCAGAGCGCCCCCCCGCTCACCTCTTCATCCTCTCCAATTCACCACTGTACCCTCTAATTCTGTTTGTTTACAGGCCCTTCCTGCCCCTTTACAGCTCTCCATAGCAACCTGAGAATGAGGTTAACTACCTGCATAGTCCAACTGTACAAAACTGTAGAGTCTAAATTGTGTTTGTGTCACATTTCTATCAAGCCTTTTATCCTGATGTCTGACACTTGGGAAGTGATATCAGGATCACAGCATGGAGCTGTGTAGCGTCAGTGACTAGAACTGCAGTATCTGCTCTCTAAATGACTTGGTGTCCTGCTGGCAGTGCTGGTATTGATGCCAGTGACAGTTCATTTCAGTTTGACGCTTGTTTTGAGATTGCAATCTTTGAGAGACTACTAATTTCTTCAACTGGCACACTTCTAATGCTTTTAAATCAGGGAGGAATAAGCTGTACCGGGAGTCTTTAACTTGATCTGTCTGTTGCCACCATTATTCGAAGGTTTGGTGCAAAACGGGCATAAGTGAAATTTTGGATGAAAAATGAGTCTTATATATCTTTGGTGTTGAGCTATATCTGATGGTCAAAATAACACATTTATAAACAAAATTAGAGTAAAGGGAAAATCCAAAAGACTCAAGTGCAAACCATAGATTCAATTTGGGACAAAAAGGTCATAACCACACCTAAAAGCATTTTATAAAATGTCAATTTTCTAAATCTTAATCTCTGTAAAAGTATTAAGTAGGAAATTCTGTTCTGTGTTCCATAAAAAATTCATTTAAAGTGTCGTTTTTTTCTCTGCTGTAAAATGGGTCACCTACGGCCCTTTCGCTTTAAACCCTCGTACTCTTGCACTGGCTTTTTATATTCACCATTTCTGTATTCTTGCCTTTTCTCTTTGTCTTTGTCTCTATTTCTCCCTCTTTTTAACTTTCTAGTTATTAAGGAAGAGGCACATTGGCAACGATATCGTCACCATAGTATTCCAGGAGCCCGGGGCCCTTCCCTTCACTCCGAAAAACATCCGCTCTCATTTCCAACACGTGTTTGTCATCGTCAAAGTCCACAACCCCTGCACTGATAACGTCTGCTACAGGTAAATAGAGCAAGCATCCACCACCCCTGCCAGGTTTGCTTACAGCTCAGGCATATAAAAACAGCCGGGAGATTGATGGCATTGATTCAAGCCACCAATTATTGCAGTACTTCACCATAGGATAAGAGAACACTTGAAGTAAACTATTTCCCTCAAGACAATTTAAGGGAATGTGTATATAGTTTGATGTGTCTTTCGCATAAATATCCTCATGCTAAATGGCTCTGCATGAACGTTTTAGAGCAGCTTAATTTGAAGGAATAATAATTGTCTGCTGAATGCTTTCTCTGGTTGCTTTCATGACTTCATAGTAATGTGTGGGAATCACAAGGCTCTTTTGATCTGATCAATGATGTACAGTTATCATCTTCCGAGACACCTGGAAATTATGACTCTCTCCTCAGGAGTTGTTTGAAGTCAAGACGACTCTTGTTAATAACATAGCTTTTAATCAACAGAGTTTCAGTGTTTCCACCAGAAACAGTTTCCCTGAAGGCTATATAATTTAAACTCCCTTCATATGGCTACTAATTACACAATTCAATACTCTGCATTTTATGGCACCATTTATCTTTACCGTCATCGCCACAGTGCCACACTTGTGACTTCTGTGATGTGTGTTTATTGTGATATTTGCTGTGAAGCACTCATATAAATAAAAATGTACCTTCTGCCATTGGAACTATCCATTCCATTGTTTTGCTCTTTCAGCGTGGCTGTATCCAGATCTAAAGACGTGCCTCCGTTCGGCCCTCCTATCCCCAAGAGTGTGACCTTCCCCAAATCAGCCGTGTTCAGGGACTTCCTGCTTGCCAAGGTCATCAATGGAGAAAATGCTGCGCACAAGTCAGAGAAGTTCCGTGCCATGGCGACTCGTACGCGGCAGGAGTATCTGAAGGACCTGGCGGAGAACTTTGTTAGCACAGCTACTATTGACTCTGCTGTCAAATTCAGCTTCATCAACCTTGGAGCCAAGAAGAAGGAGAAGGCAAAGCCCAGGAAGGATGCACAAATGTTCAGTGTGGGAGCCATCACCTGGAGCGTCCGTGCCCGGGACTTTGGCCAGGCGATGGACGTGGACTGCTTGCTCGGTATCTCCAATGAGTTCATCGTGCTCATCGAGGAGGAATCAAAGAACGTGGTCTTCAACTGTTCCTGTCGTGACGTCATCGGCTGGACGTCGGGGATCATGAGCATTAAGATCTTCTATGAGCGCGGGGAGTGCGTCATGCTGTCTGCCCATGACAGCTGCGGGGAAGACATCAGGGAGATGGTCCAAAGACTGGAGGTAAGACCCTTAGAGGCTCGACTGTAATTTTACATTACATTATTTAGCAGACGCTTTTATCCAAAGCGACTTACACATTATATTACAGAATTTAGCAGACGCTTTTATCCAAAGCGACCTACATGTCATAACGTTGGCGGAGGCAGCCATGCAAGGTACCAACCTGCTCAACGGGAGCAATTCAGGGTTAGGTGTCTTGCTCAAGGACACTACAACAGATATTTCCCGGGAGGAG
>OMOT01088753.1:0-20721 GCA_900312575.1 Acanthochaenus luetkenii | reverse complement strand
AATATTGTGGCAGACGGAGGGAGGTTAGGAGGGGAGAGGTGAGGGAGGGGCGGTACGTGCGACACTGAGGCCCATATATGGACGTCCGCCCCAATCAGCGGGAGATGCGAGGCAGCGGAGACGGTTAAAGGGACAGCCTTTAAATAGAGGAGGAAAAGATAGGAAGGGGAGTAGTGTGACCCATGGGAGGTGGAGAGTTAGAGATCGTGAGACAGAGTAAGAACCGAGACAACGAAGTAGATGCCGGAGCGGAACTCCTGACCGTCCGAGGACCCTTCTTGTGCTGAACCCTTGCTTGTACGACTACCCTTCTCCTGCCTTGACCCCTGAACTGTACCTTGACCACCCCACCCGGAACATTGAGTCTGCCGGACTAGTCCATTCCCTCCCCGAAACAGCAATTAAGGAGCTGTTTCGGGTAATTCTCTGTGGGGCCATCCCCTTTGTTATTTCCGGCCCTGTGGACACTCACTTTACCCCGGAGTGTGCCACAATATGTATGTTGTCGTATGCTTGTTATGTAGCGGGTATCCCATTTCTGTGAACCGAATTCCATCCAGACCTCAGACCTACGTCAACACATTGACAACTGCTTGGTTCAGCAGTACGAAGGGATAGAGGAAGGCTACACCCACTAAGCAAGTTTCCATCTTGCTCTTTCATGTTTAGCTAACCCCTGTCAACATGAGCTGAGGAAGGAAGAACCCTGCATCTCCAGACCTGGAGCATCAAAGTCTGTTATCTAATGAAGAGGAAACACTAATTCCTTCCCTGCTTCCAACAAGTCCTCTCAAACCGCAGTAGCAGCGCAACAGAGTCAATGACACTTGAATGTGGTTTTATGGGACCACTTGAATGCTAATTCTGTTTTTCATGTTTCTAGGGCCATTCTGCCTTTTATTTAATATACAGTCCTACGTTCCACTAAACCCTTGTAAATTATTTATTGGACGTTGGCAAGTATGCTTTATGTGTTGGAAGTGTGAAAGAGTGCATATCAGGGCCCGACAAAGGCCTTGTGAAGACTTACTTCAAAATTGCGTTTTGCTGGGATTACACTGGTGGAGTACTTAAGACGGTGGGGTCTTTATTGGTTCATTTTTCTGGCAATTTGCTATGAGTTCATTGTGTGGATCGCCTCGTGGACTGCACAGCAAATCTCATCATGCACGCTGAAAGATTCCGTTTTCACAGGCACTGTTACGCACAGCCTCCTTGCAGCTCTTTTCCACCAATTTCCTGTCTATTTCTGTAACTTAGCCATTCTCTCTCCCAGTCTAGCCTGTGGCCGTGTCATCACTCTAATGGCTATTCCAGTACCGCTCCGACACGAAGGTTCTATTACGGGTCAGAATAGTTCCCCGTCTGCCTCTAAACCTAATGGCGTCAGATGACAGACAGCAGAGAGCCGGGCGGACTTCAGAGCAAGATGGGTTTCGAATCACGCGCCGCACAGAGGAAATGGGGTGACCTATTCTGAGCACAGGTGTGTCCCTGTTCTTGCTCATGCCTTGGCTTGAAGGTGCAAGAGGGAGAGTAGCGCTGGGAGGGGTGCGGCTTCCCACATCTGGGAAACACATTTTGCATACAGTCGTGTAGAACAAGTGCTTTCATAGTAACGGGAGAGGTTTACACGCTTCCTTCGCTACCCCCCACTATCACAGTGGCAAAGTTGAAGCCCGGGTCAGGTTCAGGTAGTTGTTTACTCTGAATCCAACTTGGGTAGGCATGACGCCTTTTCCCCTGACCAGAAGAAGTGCCATAAATCAAACAACAGACTTTTTTAATTTTAATTTTTTTTTGCTAAGGCAAGAAGAGCAGGACATCTTGTGAATCAAACTCACAAAGGATTCCTTTTTTCTTCTTCCTTTTTATATTACTTCGAAAAAAATAAAAATACTTCAATGACTGAACTTGAACATCCAATACAGCGCAAAAAAAAAGGGTTATAAACCGTTTCATGAATTTGTCCTTGTTTGTTTGCCCATATTGTGGGAAGCCCATGGACTTTTCATGGTCAAGAGATACGGCTATAACTTTTCTCTCGGTTAAAGAAGTACGATGATATCGCTCTGCAGTGAAGAAATCCCTGAGCAATACCAGTCTGGACATTCCGATGCCAGTACGTAATGCTGAGTATGTTCTTCAGGGGTTTCTTGGCAGTGTTTGGACATCTCCATGAAAATTCACAAGTTTGTCCTTTTGAAAGTAGCATGTTGAGTTGTATTTGTGTTTTCTTCTGTTATTCTGTTAGTGAATTTAGTGTCAACTCCTGACTGTAAACAAACTATTTTGTGTGTTTCCTCCCCCGTAGAACATGTATTGAAAAATGCCTGGCTTTGCCACTGATGTCAGGGCGACACTTCCCATCAGAAACAAATAGACTTAGAACTAACCACCAGTTTCCCTTCTGTGACTTTTCCCTGACCTCATCAAACCACACTTTCCTCCTGTAATAAACAAGCGAGCCGCAAGAGCGCATCCCAACAGATGAGTACCCGGTTAACTACACCCTGATGGGGAACAAACAGACTCCCCTGCCTTAGGAGCAGAATCCCAATGGCCTCATGTGAGCTATGGCTGGAAACTTTGGCTGAATATTATTACATTGTACAATGAAAAGCGCATAGGGAAGAATTATGGTTGGGCTGATGAGCCCAGCCAAGGCCATATATCTAGAACATGTTTTTTAGATTATTTTAAATAGGGGTTTTTCAATGGGTAGCTTAAATTAGGCTTTCCATCATGGGACCTGGAAATCCTCTTGTGATCAGTTCCTAAAATAAAGGTACAAAAAACAAACATGGATGTGGATAGTGTGGATCACGACCCATGTTCTTTCAGTGGTGCTTACCTCTGCTTTTATGTGTGCGTGTATTTTGAGCTTGCTGATATGCATGGGCAATATAACATGAATATCAGTAAAGATACACACACACACACACATACACACAGAAACCAATATGCAATAGATTTCCACGATTCAAAGTAATAATTCAGTCAATCGTCTAATCTAGCAAAAAAGTTAGATTGTCCTGCAGCAGGGAATTTAGTCCAATTTTTGCCCTTTTCATGCGACATGAAAGTGTCACACTGACAAAACACAACAAGCGTTCCACGCTCCAGGGAATGACCCAGCGTGTTAATGGAAGCCACATACTGGTTCACAGTTTTAATCAGTCCCCAGTGAGTATAATGTATAATGAAGCTACAGTTCTAGCTACCTATCTAACTATTGACTTTGAGTCCTGGGCAAATCTCACAGCCTTTGACGATCTTCTTCATTTGCGCTGATGTTGTTGAAAGACCAAAAGCACACAAGTCATGAGGCGCAGCTAAGAGGCAGATGGCAACACTCACACGAGAGACTTTCAGACAGCCGCAATTCTGGAGGATGAGCGTCTAGTGAGAGCAAACACATGAGCGTTCGTTTGACAGTCCTGTATGAGCGGCCCACAGGAGGAGAGGAACGCGGCTCGGACAGTGTGACAGTGTGACTCTTCCCAAATAAAGGCATGGGAGCCAAGCGTTCTCTCCTTCCTCTCTCTGTCTCCCCCTCTCTCTGTCTCCCTGTGTACCACATGGGATACAGACGTCTAGGTAAACTTTCACACTTGGACGAGCGAATGCTCTGACTCACTGGCTGAGCCTCTGCTTAAATAAGCATGTCTTACAGAAAGGAAAGGGGGTCTCGTGGGGAATGTGCCCTGGACTTGAACATACGGATAACAGGATCTTTCTGTGATGAGGTGCTCCTGACAAGTGAGCACAAACCCCTGTTACTTCTCTTTTGGTGTCATCCCAATAAATTCACATTGTCCACCTAAAGACCCAGGCCAAGAACAATGCAGCTAGTCCAGTGAATAGCTTACATTTCTTTGTCCGCACGTCTATTTGGCTGAGTCTGACTTTCATCTTCAATGCGATAGAGACATTCTTGCAATTATATCAGGCCTGATTCAGACTTTCACATAAAACAGGGCAAAGTGGCGCTTAGTTCAGTTTTTCACAAGTGTGCCCCAGTCTGCCAATTCCGACCCTGGAATTAAGCATGGGGATAAGCGGCCTCCTGAAAGTGGTGCACTTGAGGCGATGAATACATTAGGTCAACCCTCACAATATCCACAAATGTGGATTGTAACTCAATTTGTAAGCTCCCTTTCCTTCTGCACCCGAAGCAACATCAAAGGAGACAGAACTATCGGGGTGCATGGACAGTTTTAAGAAACTGCTTAAATGTGCTGGGTTTAACAGACACCCCAGTGCATCCAGCGCCTCTGGCGACAGGTTCCTTTAAAAAGGTGTCTGGGGGACGTTGTGGAAATATCTCGAGCCTCTATATCCTGCTGCCTATAGAGAATATATAATGTTGTATTATCCAGACACTGATGTATTTAGGTGCACCATCAAGGACAGATTCCTTCGCGTTGCGGCATTTCCAAACATCATAGGTGCCATCAACCGTACTGTATGCATGTGACTATCAGGGCAAAGAGCATACAATAACAAATTCTAATACGATTATCAAATTGTTAAAGTGTAATTCAGCTAGGCATTATGCCATTAGCTGCACTAGGGACACAGCACACATACAGTACGTATACGGGCTTGTATGCATGTAAGAAGGAAGAGAAAAATTGAATAATCTTGTCTTAAACGACCAGTAAATGTATTGTCGGTGAAAATGTAAACACACGTGACTTCCCATGTTTAAAGTCCTGGTGTTCAAAAGGCCTCCCCAAAGTGTTATTGCTTTAGTGTGCAGTGCATCACCACCCTCACATATGTATAGAACGGTAACCCAGCCAACCCTTGACTTCTCAGCGCTCAAACGGGACATTCAGACAAGCACGCAACACAAAGACACACACAGACCAACCTACCATTACTTTGAAAGGTTTCCCAGCTTTAAATCACATTTGAATTTTAATGTAACCACAAGCAGCTTCAGCACACAAGCAACAGTTTTGATACCTGGAAGCCAGGAGCCCCGAGACATGCAGACATTCCCTATCACATAACAAACGCCCTAGTCTCCACCTGGGTGAGTGCTCCATGTGTTTTTATTACTTAGCCCCACGGCAACCTAATTTGAGGGCTGGATGTGGAAATGACTAAGGTTACTGGTTGCTTGGAGACAGTCAGACATTATTTCAGCTGTCCACGACTAAAATAGATCACATTTCCAAGTGCCGCCATGATTAATAAAACACACCAGTTCCATAAAATGCAAGAGCTGTCATGCATCCGTAGAAAAAAGCGGTGTTTTCAATTATACTTGCCAAAATCCCAGCCACTAAGCCTTCGAATGTGGCATGATGTCAGCGTCGGGTGATCTGTCAATGTAATCATGCCCAAACACCGCCCCCAGTGGTGAGATGCCAGTTACAAGATGACCCCCCTATTTCATGACGCCAAGGTTAATTTCATTAATCAATTAATACTATTAATTCATTACTATTATTATTATTCACAATTATCATATATTGTCTTTAATTGGGGGCATATTGTGATGAAATGATGACGTCGTTACATCGTGATAACCAATTCTGTTGCACTCAGTAAATAATGAACACTATTTGTATTTAGGCTTTACAGTAGTCTAACACTGCATTAACAAAGGGCTGTACGTTTCTTATCAATGATAAATGGCAAAACTTTACTTAAATATACGAGGCCACCTGGATCTGTTCTGCCTCCTGTCTGACACCGGGGTGGTGCAGGTGACTTGGTTTCCTGTTCTGCCTCCTGTCTGTCTGACACTGGGTGGTGCAGGTGCTCCCGCCCTACACACATCTGACCAATGAGTGACATTCTCACGTGGCTTGTGCGGCTGCATTTTGGTTCGCTCCACCAACCCATCAACTGATTCGGACCAGAGCAAACGGATAGGTGTGAAAGAGAGATCCGAACCAGCTGAAAAACTAAACGATGTATCATTCTCGCATCTGGTGCGAACCAAGAAGCGGACAAGAAGCGGACTATTGCTGCTGTGTGGTACCTTCCCGTCACAGATGTGGCCGTGCCCCAGCTTATTTCCCAGTGTCTCTTGTGTCTCCCTCTCCCCTGTGTTTCCAGCACTCGCCTGTCTGACTCTCCCGGTCTGTCTGTCTGTCTGTCTGTGTGTGTATGTGTTGGCGTGAGCGTGGCTTCCTCCTGCTCTCCCAGCTCACCTGATCACTTGCTTTCCCTCAGCTCATCAACCTGCACGCCTGCCCCCCGATCAAGCTCATCATCCACCCCGGTTCTTCACCCACTCATCGCCCAGGTCGTTGCTTCAGCTACTGTGGTAGACTCACGCGCTTGAGTTTTCCTCAAGAGATACTTGTTTATCTGAGATGCATTGTATTTTCCCCTGTGCTCCAGGATACTCTGTCGTCTGCCTGCCTGCCTGCCTGCCTGCCTGCCTGCCAGTTCCAGCCCTCTCGTCTACCTACCTCCTGCTAAACCCAGGACGCCATCCCCCCCCTCCCAATGACTATGACATAAGTATGTGAGTATTGAAGTATCGGTACGCCCATCCCCAGCTCACGTACAAAAACTTTACTCTCTTACCCTCAGAACTACGGATGAACACTAACGTTAGCCAGCTTCTAACTTTTGTCAACCTAAAACAGTTTTGACGGTCGGTTAAGACTGGTTTGATAGACTGTTTAGCATTAGGCAGTTTTGAAGACTGAAACGTTGGCCTAGCTGCTACTTAAAGGCACAGACCACCCAAAAATCAAACATTGTCCAGTTGTTTTCCTACCTTAAAAATACATCGATATTCTACAGGCTATTTTCCATAGGAGCCATATGTTGCTCACTTCTGAATGAATGGAAAAGATAGGAGTCACTCCAGCTTACGCTTTTGAGCCTGTAGACTGAGTGCAATGCTGACTGTTTTATTGTATTCAATTAGACTATTTTCGAAGTAAGAAAACGGCTGACACGTTTAGATTACTGGGTGGTCTACGCCTTTAATGTCAGTCAGGCACAGGCCTAGATGCTGTATGGTAGTAACACGTCTGGCTGCCTCTCTGGCATGTTGATAGTGTCTCTGGTTCTGGTGCAGCATTGTGTGGGTCTGTGTTTGAGTGGAGATGATGGTCTGCTGTTGTGTGTGTGTGTGTGTGAGTGTGTGTCTGACTCGCTGTCAGTTCTGCTCTAGAATACTTAGTTGGTGACCCCTGACTACAGAATGTGTTGTGAGGTACCATCAGCTACAGACTGCAGACATCACGCTAAACAAGCAAGATACTGTAGTTCACTGAAGCGCCTGCGCTGTACTGGGTTCCTTTACGCCCTGGAGAAAAAGTTCATTATCATTGTATGATTCACACTCCGGGTTGGAATACTGCTGCTTGGAGGTGTGTATACTGTGGACCCGTCGTATGCATTTGAAATGAATTTGGTTTTATAGATTGGGTGTGCTCGAAATGCCCCCCGCAGAAAAATGGAAATACCCTTTGTTTACCTGCTCAAACCGCTGTCGTCATTTCTCTGCCAGACGTCCCAGGTGGGAGAGGTTAAGTGAGCGAGTGAGGTGGACGCGAGACATGTGAAGAGCGGAGGACGACAGCGGAGATTTGTGTCTGTGCGTGGCCCGACAGCCTTTTCATTAGCGAAGTCACGGCCCCACACCGGAGTTTCCATGCACTGCATCATTCACAGACACACACACACACACACCCTTCAGCCTGGAGCAATGAGGCAAAGTATTACGCTGGCGGTTCCATAGATCACTATTCAAGAGAGCGGTGACTGCATGGATCAAGAGTTATCGATTTACATAAGGGTCAAGCTGGAAAACACGAGCTGTCCCGTTTTAACACGTGCTCCAGTTCGAGTGCCCTGCCTTGATTTCAGCAAGGCACAAGGACATTGCCTTCTACCAGTAACGTGGGCATATCTATATAGACAGTATCTATCACAATTCCTGTTTCCATGCCACAAACGTGGAACCTGAACAAAAAAACGTGATGGCACACATGTCTCCTCCCTGTTTGGGTCTCGGAGGCAAGTAGACAGACTCAGCTGGTGTTTCACTTCATCACTGAAAGGAGTGTGATCACTAATGAATCAATGTTAGCTCTTGAGACACCGACCCTCCAGGCCGTCAATACAAGCAAAAACATCTATTGATTTTAATTTGATATTGTCAGGCGCCAACCGATGGGCTGCGCACCTGAATAAATCGTTTGAATCGTTTGAGTGGTCAGATTGATCGCGTCTCTCCCTCCGTTCATTTCAACGAGCAGCCCAGAACCCAGAAATGACGCCGTATGAGACGTTCCTTCCCCGTTTCCAGCGCCTACTGTTGGACGCTCATCAGTAAAGGTCATATCATACGTGACCTTTTCATCCGTCCTGTCCTACTACACTGCACATTGCTGACCTTTCGGCTCAACTTCCTGTGACCTCTAGGGCGGCGGAGCGATACAAATGAAAGGCTTGTTTCCAGCCAAACACGGTAACTATGGCAGCGCTCATATCCTTTGCAAAGACTGGCTGAACCGTCCATGCATGAAGCATGATACCCAGAAAAAGCCTGTTTGTCATCCAAACAGAACGCCACGTCTGATCACTGGCTGGATTCAAACGGGATACAAACCGGACGCCCCAGCGAGACAGGACCAGTCTACGCTCTCAGTCGGCCTTCAGAGATTTTCCCATCACATCCCATTAGTGTACTTAAACCCACACTTCCACATTACGATGCGGAGAGTCAGGGGCCCTGGTCGAATATTCACACGCCGTATCCCAAGCAGATGAAGACGGCCCCTGCTGATCTAGAGCACTAGTCACCCGGTGATTTATGCGTGTAAATGAATCCTGAAATATATCAGGGAAGTAATAAGGCATGTGCCGTCTTGCTTAGTGCGTAATCATTCACAGTCAGCCAGAGCCAAGAGGCAAGTGGCGGTTTAACAGCCAGGGGTCAAGGGTTACCATATATGTGATAACACAATCCCTCATTGATAAGAAAATCTTTTTCTGCCCATATTTTCCTCCATCGAAATCCCCATTCTACCTCACACCATTGGCTGTATAAAAGGTTTTGGGTTTTTTTTTTAAGCTGGGAGAGCAAGAGAGCTCATTCGTTTTAACTTTCGAGCCGCCACAGTGGTAGATGACAGTTTGGCTGCCGCGTGAAGTGTGAGATAAATGTGAGGCCTTGCTCGCTCAGCAAAGTCGTCCGGGGGGAGCGGAGAGGGAAAGGAAACGTGTACCGATCTGCCGGAATAGCACTTTTCATCTGTATAATTGGTTGAGATTCACTACAAGAGCCACCTGCTCACTCTGCCATTCAGAGGCCTTTTAAATGGAAATGGTGACCGATGTCAGTCACTGCAGCAGGGAACGAGACACACAACCATACGCTTCAGTCTGAGAAACCCTGTATTTATTTGGTATGGTGAATGGTTTGTAGATCTGCAGATATGTACGGCCTTCTGTTGAGAACACAACGGACGTTTGCATATCCTGTATATGTGCTGTAAATTCACATTATTGTTCATATTCTATTATTTCTACTCAACACATTTTAGTGTTTCAATTTTTGCTATACGCCTATTTATATTCTATCTCCTGGTACTGTACCCCATTATTATTGCTGCTGCAATGTCCCAATTTTCCCTCGAGGATCACTGAAGTTCCATTTTATCTTAAAGGTCACAGGCGTCACAACTGTATGTCAAAAAGATGTAAGTGACTTACAATTTAGCACTAAACTGTACTATGGAGCAAAGAGTCCAAATGACTACAATAACCACACTAAAATATATATTTTTTCATACCGTGGCTTACTTATCCAGTGCAGATTTAATGAACATGCTTTTTTTCATATTTTTCAGATACACATTCCCACCTGGAAGCTGCCCAGTAAAACCATTCCTCTGTTGAAGTAGTTGTTAGTGGTCAATAGCAGTTGTTAAGGGAAAAGAGAGCAATATTCATTCACCACCCACTCTACATTTTTACGAGCCAATCTGGGGAATTGACTTGACAACCTTCCAGTCACAAACTCGCCTCTCAAATCCTTTTGTCCACATTAACCATCAAAATAAACGTACGTCTAGAGGACATTGCTTGTTTTAGCTCATTTCCCCACAGGCATCAATGGAGTTCAATACGTTTATCCTTCCCGACCCATTCATGCCAACATTTCTCGAGGATTTGTATTTACTTAGTTATCCCACCCAACACAACGCTCTTCAGGTAACCCACATGTACAACAACAATCCACATCAACCTTCCATAAGTCTGTCCCTATCCCCCACAGATATCTGCACAGTCTGGCAGTCAATTATAGTCTTGTCACCTTCAAAAAGCTTCCCTCCACCTCAGCATGGGAGGCAGTGGACTCCCATATCTTTATCTGCTCTTTATCCTTCCTCAGCGGCAGGAATGGCGGAGCTGTCAACTCAAACCTTCAGGTAACCTCCCCCAAAAACCCAAGGGAACGGTTCCTCCGACACCAACCGTCACATCCGCATGCACGGAGGAATGTGGGCCGGTATAATGCGACGCACATTTTCATCGAACATTCCGGTTATTCATTGGGTACATCAAGTCACTCTACATGTGTGCGTGCGTGTGGATAGTAAAATAAATGATCAATTCTCCAGTTAAAAAGCAATTGTTTGACTTTATTATACATGGCAAAGCCCATCTTATTAGAGGCATTCAACTCTTGAGCATTACAAATATTCATGGAGCTCACGAGGACCAACAGAGACCTGGACAGATCAATAAGGTGAGCATGAGGTGACATCACCGGGGAAAGAGCAGAGCTTCTACCAGGCGAAACAGCATCAAGGAAATCTTACTGGACACATGGTGACTTCTTAATGTATTTCAGGAGAAAACAGGTTATTTTGGTCAATTGTTTCCACCCAGACATAATTGGTTGTTCCGCTTGGTTCTCCGTCTGGTCGGTAGATATGAGTCCAGGGGACATTAGTCATCCGCTGACCTGGCACACAGGGATGCAGTCATGGTCGATACTCCACCACCATCCGTCCTCACACCACTTTATGGAGTCTTCCCTCCTTCGTTCAACTCATTTCCCTCCTCCTCCTCTTCAGTCACCTACCTCTGACTGTCTCCCCACCGTCTGCTCAGATCAATACACAACTTAAGGGAGTGGTCATCATTCATCACCCTCTTCCTCTTCCTCTCCCAACTGCTCTTTAGAAACCTTACTTTACCTATGGACTGACTGGCGGACTCTCAAGCTCTCTACAATATCTCAGTTTCTCCTCTGACCGGACTGGGTGATGGAAGGTGATACTCTGATTTCCCCAGGCCAAGTTAGTCCAGTGATCCTTAAGAGGAAGAGCATTTCTCCCCCCGCTAACATCCCGTCTCAATGTCTAGATCAATCCCTCTTCTCTCTCTTGGAACCTCTCTCCTTCAGTACCCTACTCTTGAGTAGGTCCAGTTTATCGTTAGCCAGAGCTTCTCTAAGGGCACCAAAGAAAGCGTGGTAGTGGGCTGTGTTGTGGAGCATGAGCAGGACTCCTGCGAGGAGCTCATTGGTCACCAGCAGGTGGTGCAGGTACGCCCTCTGGTGGTTCCTACAGCAGTAGCAGCCACACCCCTTCACCAGGGGACTGAAGTCGTCTTGGTACCTGGACAGAAGTTGCAAGGTCCAAACAAAGTTTGTAGATTAAGTAGAGTTCATGAACTGGTGTCCCAGATGTAACTCAAATATTCTACACATTCTTGACAGCAAAGATGTATGGGCTCAAATGGATGCCAAATGGGTCCCCATTGGCCAATTAGACCACTGTGTCAATTATTTGCCAAAATGCGGCACTTGTAATTGTTGTGTTGCATGTCAATTTTTGTTGTGCCTGTAATATTTTCATTTGTGCATGTATAATTGTACACATTTACCAAAGTTGATGTGCAACTACAAGCTTTTTTTCTGCATTCACAAATGTTTATTTTACAAATTCACATTTGTATTTATTTGTTAAAATCTTCTATACACATACAAATGTTGATATACAACTTATTTCATGGGTTTGTATTTATTTGTTAAAAACTTTCTCACACATTCAAATATGTTGATGTGCAATTAGAAGTTTCGAAAAATGTGTGAACAACATAAAAAGAACATTTGGCCATTTGAGCCCATAACAATTCTCCATGCACTACTGGTGGTAAATCCTTTAGGCCTTTTAAATCCACAACAAACCTCTTGTCTTTCAAGTTGATCTCAAAGGACGTCATCATCTGTGTTTGTTCATCAAGTTTTATGTCTCCATTCTCTTGTGTCTCCCCTGCTGTGTCCCTCTCTTCGTTCAACTCCAGCACTGCCAAAATTCAAAATGTACATCCATCTCATTAATCCCGACACACCACAGACAATTCACACCACAATCTCATCCTTTACTGAAAAACAAAGTCCCGATACGATACCACTTTTTCAGCCAAGAGCCAAAAATAATAACACCAATAGATATTTCAAATCCCAAATAAACACTGCTGTGTCCTAGTTTCTCTCAGCCATGGTAATATAATTACATCCTGGCTATGTTCTAACCACCATCCCTAACCAAAGACTACAGTATAGGCAATGTTCGCTGCGTGGTGACTTCAATTAACTTAGTGAGAACTAAGAGGTAATTTGAGCTGATGAAGCTCTCCAGCCAGTTACAGACAGAGGAGGTGTAAGAGAGACAAAGAGAGAGGAGGGAGGGAGAGAGAAATAAAGAGAAAATGGGCTACAGCATTGCATATGATGGTGTGTGAACGATAAACGTTAAAGGGAAACAATAGAACAAAATGGGGGAGGATGGGAAAGTGAAATGGATGAAACAGAGAGCAACAACAGAAATGATAGAAACAAAGCAGTAAAGGGGAATCGTTATAGGAGATCAGGTGGACAAAGTAATGGGGATGTGAAGAAGGACACTAGTGTACTAATTAAGAGAAGTAACTTGAGCTGAAGAAAAGCTGGTGGATGAAGTGCAAGAGGGGGAGGAAAGACTGGAGGAAGACTGGATGATGAAAAGAAGAATTTTGAAAGATGGAGAAAGAAAGAGTGAGAGACATGGGAAGCCTTTGAAAGGCCCGAAAATGAAGGAAGGCTAGCGGTTGGATTAGCATATAGCTTGCCGTGCCAAAAATGACACTAATTGGGATGCGGGGGTGTAATTATAATTCATGTACTTTTCCGTTTACTCTCAACTCCCCTGTGTCGTACAAAAGGCTTTTGGGAGGTATTTTGACATACCCTGTTTGGACTGCTTGTTAGCAGCAATGGGAGCTCACTGTTTCGACAGCTGACTCGGGAGCCAATATTATCTGCGGGTCCAATTAGTACAGGTATGTAAAAGACAAATTATATATACTGTAGGTCCAAAATCGCCAAACTTCTCCTTTCGTTGTTACCTCACTACTGGAACTGCTATGACATATGAGATACACACCACTGATTTCATTTCACCAGCCAACTCTCTTTCTACCCAATTATTTCAACTGACCTGGGGCTAGAGAAGACATACTACCCAATACACACAAACACACACAATGTCCTTAGCTATTAGACCCATCTATTAGAAATCTGCTTTTATTGCTAAATAAATCCCCCATCCAACAGGCGCCACAACCACCACATGCGTACACACTTCTTCCCTATTCATTATGTCCATACAAGCACATACAAACATCAACAAGCTCAAACACCAGTCAGCCTTAGCCGTCATTGTTCCTCATGAAATTGAAAGGAAATGTCTATGAGTGTTAATTAATTTCTGACACAAAACAAGTTATTTTAACAGATCAATCCACGTCTAGTTAGAGATAGTCTAATTGGAGACAAGCCTTGGGAAATGATCATTAGGCCCACTATGGCGTATTATTGTACATCTTTGATCATCAATTCAATGCCTTTATCATTTAACCAGTCAGTACCATTAATAATTATTTTCTTTCAAATTCTACTTGATTTAATTTTCATTCTAATCCAAATGCATTTGGTTTAAGAATGTTTTCCCTATTCACAAATCACAGAGTACGATCTCAGTTCTCTGAGAGTCTTTAGGCATATAGTGCTTAGAGGAAAATACCAGTGTGTTTCCATTTTATGGGTCATTTCCTTCATCACACCTATATATTTTTCACACAAAAAAACATAAGTCATTTCTCATTATATGGCTTTGGGCAAGGTTGCATTCATTGAAAGGTCTTTCAATTTGATTTGACAGGAGCAGAAACGTGAACATAATGAGGAAGTGCAGCCAAATTCCAAAATGTCTCATTCTCATATTGTGTATAATAAAAAAGTTTACAGATTTTAATTACGAAACCAGACATATTTCTCCCCCTGCGTGCTTTGAATCAAATGCTACATGTCCAGAAACACAGTGGCAGTTATCTTAAGTTATTGCCTGAAAAGAACACGGAACCTCTACAAAACATACTGGCACTGCACAGTATGAAATGATGGATTGATATGCAACATTATAAGGGTTTGATGGAGCTTAAATGGGAACATTAGAGCAGCCGAAGGTAATGAGCTTGATCATTCTTCCATGCATGGAAGAATGATCACGTCAGTCTTAAGTAGAAGAGAAACAGTATTAGAGATGAATGAAAACAAAAAATCATTAAAACACAATTTTTTTTTTAAATTTATGCTCGTTCTGTGTCTTTGTTATCTGGGACAGCAGTTAATTTCAAGCTACGTAGGTTTGACACTATATAGATTCTATTTTTAAAATGACATGTAAATGATATAAATTACAAACCACATTGCAAAATGATTAGGGAAAATCCAAACTAGACATAGACAGTAGTAAATGGGTCATGACTCTAAATGACACCGGCGGTATAATCTTTTACGATGGAAAACAATGACTGCTGACACTGTGGAGGGGTTGGGGACACCAGAGCTGCTGGGTTTCCACATGTGATCAATCAGTCAAGATAACTAATTGACTGGGCAGCACCTACAACTGGATCTGGCTGGCTTTATGTCCGTTCAGTGCTGACGGGACATTTATATTACAGTACATTAATGTGATCAATATCCGTCAGCATGCAACAGCAGATTTTGGTGAAGAAGACAGAGAGGCTGAGATGGTTATGGTCTGGAAATGGTTGCACTGTAGTACCATACTTTCATTTGAGAAACGGTTCTATACCGTTTTTTTAATAGAGTTTATAATCTGTACAGCTGCAGAAAAGTGTTAATACCCACAAATCAATTTGACCAAACACTATACCAGAAAATGACGTTCGACACAACTTTAGATAGTCCAGGTGACGTGTTCTGACGCAAGCAAGTGTGAAATGCATGCAGCGCGGCAATTTTTGTAGTTTCAGTTCATTCCCTTGAAAACATACAACTTTCCACCATCAATGTGCGTGTAAATTGATGAAATGGATCAATCTAACTACGTTTATTAGTTTAATTATAGTATGTCATAATACGTTCCACATTGTATTGTTTCTACGTTTATTTAATTAGCTTAGTTTAGTTTTTTCTGTGAAAACTCGAATCGAAACCGTGATACTTGAGCCGATATTGGTACTATGGTCAAAACTAGTCTTTAGCGCAGTGATTAATCGCACCTGCAGGGGGCGCTCTACCTGCGCACTCCGGGTCCGGGGAGATGTCGAAGCTGAAGCAGAGAGCACAGCCTCGCTCCGTCACCTGGAAGGGGAAGAAGCTCTCAAACAGGTCCACCCCTGCCTCCACGCACGCCAGCACCTCGTCAGGCCTTCCCACACCCTGCAGCAGCCTGAGATTCATGCGCGCGCAACACACACACACACACACACACACACACACACACACACACACACAAACACATAGACAGAGACACAAATACAGCACAAAGCTAAACACTGAATTACGCATTTAATCAATCAACGTAAACTAAGGATCCAGACATCAATGGAACACACACTAACGTCTATGCAACATGTTTACGCCAGATAATAGGCACACACAAATGCCAACAGCATTTCCCTTCCCTACAACATGTGCACGTTTCACTCCAGGGCTTTCCGTTAACTAGCTCTCTCTGACCCTCTGGCTATAGGTGCCAAGGTCAAAACCCAATTTAGCATTCGATAATGACTCCACTTGGTCCAGGGGGAAACTCTGTAGCTCATAACAGCCAGAGCAACCAGCAGGGATGCTGACCCACTGCATTCGATATGAGTCTATTCAGAACCAAACTCAGCAAAGCCCATAGGGAGCTCCTGGGCCCCGGATATAGGCTACCACTCGTCACAGATCCTCTGTCTCACACCCGGAACCACAGCCAGCAGAGCTCCTCCATCACCTCCAGGAGAGGAGAAGACAGTTGGGATGTGCCCCAGTGAAATGTCACTGAAAGGCTACCGGCTGATTTGGTTGGGAGGACTGGGAAACTCCCGGGGAAGTTTGTCCCTGTGCCTTTGAAGAGACTCTGCTCGACCAGTATACGAGAAAAGTTGGTTGCCATGGCTTCCAGGCAGGAAGGCGGTGGTTTCCATGGTTTCTCTGGCATTTAGTGAGCATAATGAGAATAAAGATAGAAGAGAAGTGGAAGGAACACAGAACTTGAATGGTCAGAAATGGCATGGCTTCCATAAAAATTATGTATGTAAATGAACATTGTTCCATGTGTGGACAGTACATGAGACTCGGAAAGCTTTCTGAGAAAATGTCACGAGCTAGATAATCCATCACTGTAAACATGAAGCCTTAACTTGGGTTTGTCAAAGTTTCTGTTTTATTAGTATTTCTTCCCAAGTTCAGTGTTTTCATATCAATGCACTATTTACGTTACACTCTCACACCCACAGGGAGAAATGGAAGTCTCCGCCAGGAAATAGTTCCTCAAAAACATGTCGCCTAACAAGGTTTAATGTCACATCCATGCCTTTCATATTTAGGGCGTCTTTATTAGCTGGGACAGCAGTTCATTTCAAGCTAAGTTTGACCCGTTAAAATGACACGTAAATGATTTTTTAAAAGCAAATTACAGAACATAGATGGCCAAAGCTCTACCAGACAGGCAGAGTGTGACGAGAAATGGGAATCTGTCGCGTGGTTTTGTCAAATGTATAAAAATGAAAAGACATGAAGTAGATAAGGTTCCTGTTAAGGCAGGAATACATTGCACATGCATGCTGGTCTTCATCTGCCAGAGGGACAGCTCTACAGCGTCCACACAGGAGACAGCTGGGCAGAGTGTGGGAGGAGCGACACTTTCCCGCCGTGGCGTGGCAGAGGCGGAGAGAACCCAGGTGCGGCTCATCAGCAATCAGGGAGCTCCCTACTTAAGCCGTGCCGGCGCAGTCAGCAGAGAGGAAGGTGGCGGCGAGTGGGTGTGCAAACCGAGGCGCCGCGGTATGGCAAGAAGTGACAGACAAATTGGATGCTGTTTTGGGCTAGTGGACTGGCTTATCACGCTGTGCGCTCTGTGCTTGATAGACCGTTTACCTCTCGAGTGGATGTGCTTCGTAAGACCGTTTGCCTCTCGAGTGGATGCCCCTGAGACCGACTTGCTGCGGAGTGAGATTGGCGCCTGATTTCATCATGGATTCACGGACTTGTAAGCAAGATAATTCCCCTCCTGTCCCTCCGTGTATCTCAGCCTCTCATCTACAGTTGAGAGTTCCTCTCCAGAGCCGTGTGCCTCCGAGTTACATCTCTCTGTCTTATTGAGGTTAGGGAATGACAATATAAAGAACTGAGTACATCCACTCATCCACCTGCTTCCTTTTGATTGCTGTTCATTGACTGTCCTTATGTATCTACACACCGAGGGGTTACAAACAAAAGGATCGCAGCACAAAAACGTGACGGTGCAAGGCAATCTATCTCTATTGTAGGGGGTACAATTGTAATCCATACACACTTGAGCTTGCCTAATGACAGTCGCGTGAAATGCTGACCTGGGTTTATCCTCCGGCAGCTCCTTGGTCACAGCAGTGATGAGTTGGGTCCTCATGGCCTGGTCCATGGAGCCTGTTTGGAAGCCGTCCAGACAGAATCCAGCCACGGGCCTCTTGGCCGTCTCCTTGGCTGAGCGCACCCTCTCTTCCAGGATGTCTCCTCCCTCCACCACCCCGAACACCTCTACTCCCTGCAACTCCTGGAAATGACAGGCGAGAGCTGGTAAAATAAACTGATAGAAACGGTGACCGATTGAAACCCAACAGGACAAAGAAGATAAACTCTCTCAGTCCACCTGTTCAGTCATCAATATTGTGAGCAAGATGTCATTAAATTCACTGGTTCTCAAACTTTTTGGCTCGTGACTTCTTAAAACTAAACGTATACTCGTGACCCCCATCACAAGCGTGCAGAGTTCAACCAAAGAAGAAAAAACTGAATTATTTTCCCTGTTCAGGTTCATTTAATTCATTATCAAGAGCTAGAAAAATTCAGTATTCAGTATATAAAAAGTGTATAGTAGAAATGCTTTTCTCATAAATCATCTTGCATCATTAACTATTGCAATACCCCTCTCTGGCTTTATCATATAGGCAGTTAATGACTAACGCACAGTGTTTAGGGATTGCTACTTGTCTGTGTACCTGTGTTTTGTGGTGCACTAGCAGACACTCGTCCAGGTGGGCCAGAGTTCGATCCACTGATTTTCTAACCCTTTTGCGAGAGGTGTCGCTCTGCCAGGTCTCTCCGTCTGCCATGCTCTGGTACCAGTCTGGCTGCACCGTCTTCTGGAGGGCCATGAACTTGGCCACTGTCAGCTCTATCCGCCCACCACTGCCCCACACCGACACCGTCTGGCCACAAACGAAAAAGGACATTTTCACTTGAAAAGACACTTGCGTGACGACGCCTTTCCTGGTGCTAGGTTATCACCATGATAATTTTTTCAATGACGTGTAGAAGGATCTCAAAAGAAACGTCAGCCTGAGTGTGTCTGCGTGTGCTGATGAGTAAGCAGAAGCCTAGCATGACCCTGACCTTGTTGGTGATGTGACCTGTAGGGCATGGGGTCGCAGGGTCATGGAGCGAGCAGTACAACACTGTATCACACAGACCTGCACAAAGCAAAACAAGAGTCAATGTGTAACCGACGGTTCACTCACAAAGAACAAGACAACGGGTTGTAGTCAGCAAAGGACAGACGCTTCATTACTGTATGTTCATTTCAAAACTCTGAGTGAGTCAGGGGAGGAGGAACGAGGCGTGGCGTCATCAGAAAACCCAACTGCAGCAGAAGATCAAAAGGTGACAAAACAAAAACTCAAATACCACTCATGTCTAATGATCCAATCAGAGCGTTCCCTTTCTGGGGCTCTGGAGTCAACACTGTAATAATCCCCTGGCAGTGAACAAGTGACGCTACAGTAATTTCTAATTGAGTTGCCTTAAGCAGGGTAAAGCTTAGTGTCACAGCACAGGCAAATGAGATCACTCATCTGGGGCATACACACACACACAGACACACACATACAGACACACACAGACACACACACAGTAAATGGATTGAGCTAATCCACAATAATGTACTGAACATGTATTTAGAAGCACTGCCATTTCATTCAGTCTTCACAATTTTGCCAGTGGAAATAATGTTCATATACACTATGTACATGTATTATGAGTGAATGACATTTACGTTAATCAACTACTAGTCGCCAACGCAGGATTTCGAGCACATAAATACTCAGGCACAGGTTCGTCTGATAATGACCATAAAGTTGGAAAGAGGGCTAAACGAGACATGGTTCTGAAACAGAACAGCAATGAGGTTGAATTAAAATATAGTCAACAAAAGAATCACTGTTCCTTTCCTCCACTACCGCCTCCTTACCTCTGTGACCCGGACGTGAGTGATTCAGATCCCCCTCTTACCTGCTGACCCAATAGTGTGGGGGACAGAACCGTTTAAATACCTACCAAAGCTTCTACAGTCAGAGGACGCACAGGTGTGTCACTGACCAGAGTATGAACACAACAACATGGTTGGTCCATTGAAGGGGAAGAACAAGAGAACTTTGAGGGAGATATCTCAACTCAGAACCTCCCTGGCCTGAACCCCTTGAAAATGGAGGTCTTTCAAAACCTGGAAATGTTCCGATGCGTGGTATTTTAAAATCCGAGTACAAAACGTGGGTGTACTCTTAAACCTATATCTATACTAATTTGCCGTTTGAACTGTACAAGTATTTCGTACAAGTTTAGATATCTTAGGTAAGGTTCCCGTAAATTAAGTTCCACAGTATTAATATACATATCCCCTATGTGATTCCGTTAGTTGAATACATTGGAACGGCACAAGTCCACCATCATTTATGTCTCATCAATGATGCTTAGCACATGTAGCCCAATCTATCCCCTCCTTTCCTAGTTACTCTCTGCTGGGCAAGTGGCAGTGGGGGAGGGGAGGAAAGTGGAGATGGTGAAGGCTTGTGCTTACAGTACCTGCAAACTTCCTGAATCCATCCTTAAACTCCTCCAGTACTTCCTGGTGTTCTGCTCTTGAGGGAAGGTAGGAGAGGAAAAGGGGGCATGTAAGTGAGGAGGACGTGACACACACACACACACACACACAGTATGGACATGCAGCTTTACGTGAGTGGGTGAGAAAGAGAGATGGGGCTGGCTTACATTGTTGACAGTGTGACCTGGGTGACCGAGGGAAGGTCGCTCAGGGTGTGTAGTGTGTCCTGGGTGAGGTGGGGCACTGTGCCACAGCGGGTGTACAGCAGACACCCCGGGACCTCCAGGGCGCGTTGCCCCGTCCTGCC
>OMOT01088751.1:2291-12571 GCA_900312575.1 Acanthochaenus luetkenii | reverse complement strand
CTCCATTACATTTGACAGAACGCTATGAGAATACAGTTATTTTGACTCAGTGCTGGGTAAGTACCGTAAAGACACCATTAGACACGCAACACAATATAAAGAGCGGCTGACTGGACCATGGTTTCACAAGAGACGGCTCACTTGACTGCATTCATACCAGGCTGTGAATAATGCGCTATGTTTTTGCCGTCTTTAGTTGATTTCTTCCGTAGATTAGTGAATTCTTATCACTTTAAATTCTACATCATCTCCCCCTGCTGACGACCTTTGGCAGTATTTGGATTAGTTCACAAATGAAAATGCACCTTTTTTACATTTTATGTTAATCTATTTCCCGTTTTGGGGAGAAATGGGAAATTGAAAATAATTGTATTTTTAAAAAAAAGAGGCATGTAGGGCTGGGTTTAAAAAATAAATGTTCAATCCGATTAGAATCTCTTCATTTGAATGATCCCATATCGATTCATAAAATCCAGAGATCGAACTTTTAATATTTGCCTTTTCCTGTGGATGTGTGAAGCTTTAACCCCGTTAGTCTCGCGTGGCCTTTGATTCTTCGCACAACGAGGTCTGAGGCCACTTAACAGGTTTATGTCATTTCTGCCACACGTTTCTCCGCCATGTTGGTTTACAAGCATGGTAACAAACGAGTATAGTCACCAAAGCCACAGAGAATATAGACAGAGTCTTGCCTAAATAAATATGGAGAAATCTTGGAGCGTTTCAAGTTGCAGTACCTGTCATATACGGTAAACATTTACCATGCAATGTTACTAGAAGAGTTACGGTAATACAGATACATGTGTAGAGTAGACCGGGATATGGACTGAGAGAGTTAACGTGTTGTGCAATGTTACTAAGTGTTTAAATAAAAGCCATTGTTCGGATAAAAGCCTCCGTCATGATTTTACAGTAACCATCTGCTGAGGCTGCAGCTAACTTAGGAAAGGACTATCCACTAGGGATGGGCAAATCGATACTGGTATCGATACTTCAACACTCACATATGACTCATTTGATATCGATGCCATTTGAGAAGTATCAATTTCAAAGTTATTTATAATCCAAAATGTGTTTGCGTCAGTTTCACTACGAGGTGGGACATTCCCCAGTTCCAGGAAGGCAGCCTTACAATCTCCAAGAAGTGAGACAGCATCATGAAGGGGCTTTAGTTTCATGGACTTTACAGTTTACAATGTCCAGAGGTTTTACAAGACTGTTTTTCAACATGTTCCAAAAAACAAACTGATTTCTTGCACTCAAGGCAATTCTGAGCCTTTTTCAATTTCAGATTGTTGGTTTAGTTTTACTTATGAATTAATATATGGTTGTTTGTCTCTTTTGGTCGTTTCTCTTCTGATACACCGCTGTAGTGTGTTGGTCATGCTAAAAATTACATTAATGTAACTGCTTTGGGGTCAGTTCTCAATGTAAACATTCATATTTTAATAATACACCAGGTTAGAGGGTTCCTTGTACAATTTACAGCATTAGTTCTCTGATAATCTCTTTCATATCCACAATTCACAGAAAACGTACTATATTGTGATATATATCATTATTGTGATATGAAATTACCCATATTGTGATAGAATATCTTGACCTGGACCACTGCTCTTAAGCGCTTGAGCAAGGCACTCGACCACAAAATTGTTCCACAGAGAAATTAGAATGGGTGTCAAAGGACTTACCTGGTTAAATAAAGGTTAAAATAAATAAATACACATCTTGAGCCAGCCCAACTTACAATTATTTGGTAACTGGTTACAATGCACAACTTGAAGATGTTGAAAAAGAAAGAAAGAAACATTACATTTCTAGTTACCATGAGAAACTCACAGCAACGAACATTCGCTCAAGGTGATATAATTTCAGCTGGGCAGCGCGCTTGTTCACTTTGCATCGAAAACTCATGCTGTAACGTTATTATTTAACATGTTTAATACAGACCGCGTACCGTCATAGTCATGACATATTATCTATAATACAACAAAATATATTAATAATGTGTTTTTGCCATTTGAGTGATAGTGTGCACTGCTTTGAAGCGCGTCTCCATGGTGGAAACGAGCACTCTGGACAATCATGGCTATGCATAGCTAACGTTAGCTAATTAGATGTTTGTTTTAGCAAATAATGACACTTAACGTGACATTCGTAAGTACATACGTACACGCACGTCATCTTAACCATCAGGACTCACCGCCCACAGTCAAAATGTCCCAGAAAAGCGGGCTTCGTGGAATCAGAGTGTCTAACTGGAACAAGTGTGGGACTCACCTTTCACTACACGTGCTCAGAACGCAGACGGAAGTAAACAAAGTTCACGTGAACGTTTGCCCTTCTTCCATAACAGCTCACTGTGGAAACTGCGCCATTTCGGCTCTATCGTCGCCGAAAATCCAATTCAAGTCAATGCAGCAGATTAACCAAAATGGCGACGAATGAATCACAGTTTACACATCGCGGACCACTTCCGTCCTGGCATGCGCAGTAAAGTGCAGTCGGTTGTTATTGTTTCTGTGGGCGACTTGAAGCGAAACGAACGACTCTTTCCCCGTCGCGTAATAGTGAAACCGACGACTTTTAAACCGAACTGACAATAACAAAGCGATGGGTGCCGGTTTGAGCACCGAAGCCGAAAGGGAGCCGCTTCTCGTTCCTTCGCACCCGGAGACCAACAGTCGGCCCGTGTACAGCAGAGTGTACAGGAGAAGATGGCTGGTTTTGACCCTGTTCTCTCTGCTGGGATTCATGCAGGGGATGGTGTGGAACTCCTGGGGTCCGATTCAGAACTCCGCCGTACACGCCTTCGGCTTCACCAAGTCCGACATCGCCGTCCTGGTGCTGTGGGGCCCGGTGGGTTTCGTCCCGTGGCTGCTCTTTATGTGGCTAATGGATAAAAAAGGTGAGTTGTTTTCATCCGGTACACGGTGTCCTGTCGTGCCTTTCTCGTCGTATTGACCCCCCTCTTGTCCCCCTCGGTGTCTCGTTTTGAAACCACGTGACATATTGATCTGTGCAGTAATAAATAACCCAAGAGTTTGGCCTAATTCACGTGACAGCTCACTCTTAATGTCCCACCGTCTGAATTAGACCAGTGGTTCCCAAACGTTTCATGTCGAGGCCGTCCAGATGGATACACTTCAGACCACAGGCCCATTTTAGGAACCACTGCTGTTTGTAACCATGATTAGCAAGGGCCACAAGATACAACCTCACAGAATACACCAGCCATTGGATTAAGCTGTATTAACTGTATGTAACTAGTTATGTTTGTGTACACTTAACTGTAAACTTAGGCAGATTAGATGCAGGCCTAGTTTCAGATACCACCGACATGCTCATCATTTCAAAATGTGCCCACCACGTGTTCTGTAAACATGTAAAGTACTGGTCTTTGTGAAAGTCTGTCAGCCAGGCACCTAACTGCTGGCATACAACCCGACATTTGGTCTTTCGCAATATGTTTCACGGACAACAGATGTTATTAGACATTCTTGCGTCGTCACAGGGCGACATGTTCCTTGGAAAGTTTGCCTGGGTGGATTTGTTTTTCCTACAGGGCTCACTTGAAGTGCTTGCTCATTTGAGAAATCCACCAAGTTCTTCAATCAACAGAGCGTTTTTTGTCAAGTGCCACTAAACAATAGTCACGGTAAGGCAGCTTGAAGAAGTTGCCACTCTATCCATCCTCTTGATTTGCTACTGAGTCAGACTGTATGTCACTGACATTCACCAAACCAGTTCCTCTGCATCACCTGACATTGTAGCTCATGCCCAGACCGCGCCATCAGGTGACAGGACTCAGTAACCAGACAGCTAATGGATCAACAGAATGTCTTGCCAAGAAATTACTCAACTGATCTTGTGACACGGATTCATCATAGAAACCAGTGGTTATGGGTGTGATGTAGGCTTAATTCAAACGTCACATATTGTACGCTAGCAGTAGAAACTAGAGAAGACTCAATGACTTTATGTTGCCAGAGTCTTCAAGATACTAGGCCTTATATTCACAATTCATCATCGGTTTGGGCTTTGATATCAGTTGTGGAATGGAAAAGGCCTATGGAGTTCAGTTACTATCTAATAATAATGAATTGTATTTATATAGGACACTTTAAAATACAACAAAATATCAAGGTGCTTCGCATGAGATAAAGTCATGTACAATACTTACACATTAAAATGGATCAAGAATAATGCAATTATAATTGTATACTCAAATAATATCATAGTAAAATGTTAAAATCGTAGTAAAACATTAATGCCGATCAACGATCATGCAATTATGAGCTTATACTCAAATAAAGTGAATACAATTAGGGTTGGGACCCAAGTTTAAAAGGAAAAGCACATAGTAAGACCCTAGGGGAAAGCAGAAGCTAAATACTCTGGCTATAGCTTCCCCTCAAAACTGCAAACTTAACACTCAACTTGAAAGTCCAGCTTAGCTGACTCTTTACATCTGAGTCAGGGATGTACCGAATTAGAGAAACTAATTTGGCACTCACAAAATGTGTTACGCTGCCACGTGACCTCGGTTGAAAACCCGTGTGAAACCCAGAGGTTGCCATTAGCAGGCCTTAACTGTGTCGTAGAGGGGATGCACACACCCACACCATTCCTGGCTCTGCTCCTACTAAGCTCCTTGTCAACAGGTAAAATGTGCTTTGCTTGCCCCTGGGATTTCTCCCCACACCAAGGTAGAAACCGGTGAAGATCAACACAGTAGTTGCCACCCAAAAGAGGCTAGCGTCTCGGTTCAAGTCATGTGTGATCCAGCCGTAGAATAGAGGTGGGCCCATGTAATGTGCTCAAGAGCATGGCATACACAATTGCTTATGTGTCAGAATGGTGTTAGAGAAAGCGGATCCACCCATTTAAGTGTGAGGTTGTAAAGCTCGTAAGTCCTGCTTGTAGTAGCTGTCTTCCAGCGCCTCTCAGAAATGTACGTTAGCCACATTTGTGGGTCAGAAAATATAGATGCAATACTCAAATACTAGCCCAATGCGTCCATCAAAAAAAGTATATCTGTGTAGCAACATTGCACTGCAACGATCATCCCCTCAAAATCTATGGCTCTGCCTTTTATAACACCGTGACCAAAGTAAGGATAGGAAGTGCTTTTTCTCGACATGAAAAGAGGGAGACAGCTCTGGGTGCTGACAGCAAATGAATGATATTTAGTTGAAGGATTACGTGACAAATCCCTGTTGGTGCTCGTTGCTAGTAGTGACACGTGTCAACCAAGGAGGTTTTATATGTGTCAACATTTGATGGACAAGAACACAGAGTACTGACTAGCGACTGACTGAATCCATTTTGACAGCTGTTGTCTAAAGAATGTAATGTGGGGAATTTAAACTTGCACCATAATCCGATATTGACATGTGACTCACATTTCCTTTCAGGGATGAATCAAGTACAACCACACCCCAGCCATGTTTGACTGGTGCTAGTAGATTGATCTGCCCTCCCCAATAGACTGGCTTTTATGTAATGGTTATTTTGTGTTCCTTCACTTTGTTTTCTGTTAGTCAGCAAGTCAACAACTCAAATGGAAAGAGGAGAACAGGGAAGTGGAGAGAGTTCCCATAAATGAGGGAGAGCGGAGTGCCTCTTCCTCGTCACTATTTCTTTACAACTCCACAGCCTGTTCCTCTGTAAACGTTCTCCTCGCCATCTGTGGATTTGCCTCAGAATGAACGATAGCGTAGCTGCTAACGTCATGCATCCCTCCAAGGTAAACAAGGCTAGCCCAAGGAGGTTTTATCGTGGGCCAGCCTCCGAGACGCGCTGCGTGATGACGTTTAAGCGTTGAACGCATGATCAGTAAAGATGCCGGATTACAATCGACTGATATATAGAAAGATAGGGTTAAGTCCATGTGCCAACAAGTAGCAACCTTTTACAACTTTACGTATTACTTTCACGTGAAAAATACCAAATAACCCTGCATTTCGGCCTCAAACTGAGACATGGTAACGGCAATATGACATTTCATTGAAACGTCACGAATCAAAGGGGCACTTATAGATCTTTTGACAAAGGGGCAGGTGCTGCAGTTTAATGTGTGTCTTTGATCTCCCCCTCCATGGTGCGCGGGAGCTGGACAAGAGCCAACTATCTGCCTTCCGTTTCCACTATACTTTCTCTCACATTCACACGTTCTCTCACATACACATGTTCTCCTCTCAAATGTATATATAAAATAAAGTGAAAATATAAAATGTGAGAATATATATATATAAATATGTGAGAGTAAAATGAATGTGTATGAGAGTGAGAATATACAGTATGTTGGAGTAAAATATATGTACTGTATGCGAGAGTAAAAGCCATGCATGTGAGAGGTCCAGAATGAATTACGGCCTACACGGCCCCTCATATAGAATAGAGACTTCTGCTAATACTTTCATACAGACTGTGTTGAACATGTAAACTATGGGATGAGTGTTTCTGCATGTTATGTGTTTCTATTGGCCTTTGGGGTGCTGTGGAAGTATAATACGATTACTTGTAATTGGAGCAAACGTTGACAATGTGCCAGTGACCTCAACCTCGTCCGCCCCTTCACCCCTCATCTCCAATTCCCCCACCACTTTGCCATCTTTTTGTACCTCTCTCCCCTTCCACTGCCCTATCCTTGTCCTCCAGGTCTGCGGGTGTCCCTCCTGCTCTCGGCCTTCTTCATGCTGCTAGGAGCCGCTGTACGGAGCGTTCCATTGGGGGAACAGCCACTAAGACGACGGTAAGACTCTTTCGATGTTTACTTGTGTCCTCTGTAAACCCTGTGGGAACAGATTGTTCAGGGGGGCAGGGGGGTCCAAAGAACTTTTGTGTGGGTTGTGTTGTAATTTTGATTGTGGAACCTTTTACAGTTGTTTAATTCTAAAGTTATTTTAGAACATTCACTCTGCCAATTTCTTTCTTTCAATGGAAAAAGGCACAGTAGTTAGAACACAATTTATTTTGGTGAATGAAAAAGGAATAGCAGCAGGATGAACATCGATACTGCCGAATGCAACAATACTGCATTTGAGGGTGACAAATGTTTTGGCCTTCTAACGGTGTTTTGTTGTATTCAGCTGTATTGATTTAAGCCAAGGTTTTGTTCCTTTTCCATTCAAGTGGAACCCTATAGCAGAATAGAGAGATAGTCAGACAGCACTTGGAGATTAGGACTCTGAAGACGGCTCAATACTGCGGATCCTTTACTTAGTTTTTCTGTCCTTGCTGCCAGCTTTTCTCCCCTATCAGACTTAACTTTGACAACCATCATTGAAAAACGACAACCTGTTAGTAGTTCATTTTCAGTGTTACCCATTACCACATTTCAATTATAATGTGGCTTTTAATAATTCACATTAGACTCCACAATGAGTACGTAGTACATCATAGAATTTCAATAGAGGACGGAAATTGTATTTCTTTAGAACAAGCTACATAGCACTTCCAGACCATAGATTTGTGGATGTTTTTTTTTGGTTTAATTTAATTTAACTTAATTTTTATTTTTGGGGGAAGAATTTGGACATTCAAAGAGCAGGTGAATCCATCCTGTTTCTTCACCTTATCCTTTACAACCTGTGTCCCATAAGCCTGGGAAGAGAAAGCCATTAGTTGAATTTATAGCTAGCGTACAGGCCAAATGTACAGAGGACAAGTTCCTAATGAAAAGTTGAATATCAAGAGTTTTTACAGTTTGCTGTGAAATGTCAAGTTTTACAGTGACTTGGTGTTGGGCACTGTGTGGTTGAAGTGTAGACCTCGTATTTGAGTGTTCCTTGTATCCCATACTAATTGCTTGGGCTCTTTCAGCAGCCTTGAGTCAAGAGCACACAAGAGTCATTTCACATGAAGCCATTTCTATACTCATGCCGGCTTTTCCACTCCAACTGTTTAGGTCATATGCGGACTTCCTAACTCAGACTGTTGACCTCGTATAGGTCACTGCATTACTTAACAGCTTGTGGTCTTGGTTGAGTTTTACCGTGGCACCTTTTACAGGGCACTCTAGTGCTGAGGGCATCTCATTTTGGACCCAGTGTCATGTGAACAATTGTGGGTCATGTGCTTAGGCATAGGGCACAGAACAAGAGAGCATGTTATGGCAGGATATTAGGGGAGGGAGGGATGCCAGGATCTCTCTTCAGAGACGTCTCTAAAATAATATCTTCATCGAACTCAACCTCTGTGATTTGCCGTTGGTTTTAGTGGAGTGGCGATAGCTTAAATCTTCAGGATGTCGTATTGACTGTAACTGACCTGCAAAGTATGGAGCCATTTTTCTGCATGGCCTCAAGGAATTATTGAAGGTCCTAGTTAAGGTTTTATTTTATCAATAAATCCTATCCTAAATCCTACTACTCTGGACAAATGTTACTGGTCTTAATTTTTGGCGAAGAGTAGCCTGCAGATCATTGATGCATGGTAACGGCAATTACAAGGTGTACGCAGGTTTTACGGCGTGTAATTCCGCATTATAGTAATATGAAGCCGTAGTCTTTCAGGTTTATGTCACCTAGTAACCTTTGAATGAACCTTTGAATGAACCTATCTTAAGAAAGCCCATGACCAGGTAACTTTGGGCGTGGCCTTTTCAGTGACCCTCATTCAGCAATATTTCTTATCACAGAATGGGCAGGTGGTAAGACCAGTGAAGAGATGCAGTTCTGTATGACATGACATATTTGGTTACTCTCTGGGCCGGGCCACCATGATTTGGCTTATTGGTCAAACTAACAAACTCATGTCTTGGGTTCACTTGAGTGTCAGTCCAATTCAAAAGCCAGTAAGTGAAGCATCCTTGAAGTCTCCCCTACCACTGCCAGCCACACATTAGGATATCAGTTCTTGGGTCTCTGCTGAGCTCAAACTAATAAGCTCACCTAACTCTAGGTGTGTAGCCTTTGGTCAGAGCTGCCTGTACTTGTCCCAGTAGGTTTACAAAGTGGGACATAGAATGACATTATTCAAAACATGAACATGAATGTCAAATGATGACAGTTCAGTCTAATTTGCAGATGAAATGTAATAGGTTACATTGTTTCCTTACAAATGTGTGTGTATCTTTCAGTACTGTGTTACAATCCCTGATTGCTTTATTTTGTGAAGTCATTATTTCATAGATAACATGGATTCTCATATTAATGTTCAGGCCACCAGAAGAAAGTGGCTCCCTGGAGCACCAGTAGATGTCACTCTTAGTGTTGTTTTAGTGAGGGTAACGCTGACTTCCCAGAGTCAGAGAACAAGAGCTTTGTTTTGTGACCTGAGGCTGCTGTGTGTGCTGGCCCTCATAAATATGATCTTTTTTCAAATCAGTAGCGGGGGGGCATAGGTGGCAATTTAGATTACCTGAGAGAGGGAGGGGCCTTACTAAATAGTTTAGTCTAGCTGGCTGCCGAGTTTTGGATGTGTGTGGAGTTCAAGGGCATGGCAAGAGCGATGAAACGCAGCCTTTGATTTCCCTGCTCCCCTGAACAGGAGGAGAGTGGCTGCAGTTAGTCAAGTGTTGAAACAGAGGGAAGCTCCCCTAACAGCCCCCTGCAGATCTGTGTTTGTTCCAGAGGCTGTTTCATTTTCCTCTTTTTATGATATCCTCTTGAGGGAATAAACCGCCTCTTTGTTTAGAGTTTTGAGCTAATTTATTTGAAATCAAGTTGTGAACTTGTGAGAGATGGAAGCACTGCTCTGTTATAAAGTGGAAGCTTCAGCTTAGCTCATACTGTCGTTGTTGAAAGTGGCGAGAGAGAGAAAACCGGCGATGTTGGTTCAATGGTCACTGATTAGACCTAGCTGTGATTAGGCCTGCTCTCAAATCAAAGCAGACTGTCTCTCTTTACCCTCTTCGTTCTCCTATTTATACACAGTCACTCTCTCTCGCGCTCTCTCATGTATACAGAGCAGCTGTGTGGCGATTAGCAAGTGTCTATCAGTTAGATCTCAGACTCTCTTCGACTCTGTCTGATTGGCCATGATAACACATTGTGCGGCCCATGGAGGGCTGCCATATTGCCCCCGGCGATTGCTGTGGTGCCGTCTCCAAGACAGAATTGCAGTGGCCGTTATGCGATGGTAGAATTGGGTCTGTCAGCTCTGGCAGAGTAGGAGCCGTAGTATGATTTTTGCAATGGCGCTGTACTTCTTTGTCTCGTTGTCATTCAAATTCACCCTGACAGGATTAATCAGTACTGATTTAAGTTCATCATTTCTTGCTGAACGAACTGCTCCCTTCCCCTTCTTTCTTTTCCCCATCCCAGTGCCCCCCC
>OMOT01088747.1:0-10629 GCA_900312575.1 Acanthochaenus luetkenii | reverse complement strand
TTTTTGGCTCCAGGCTCAACAGCGCGCACCCACTTATCGTCCAATTAGATTCAAGAGGAAACTGTCTCCAGGTTTTTGGGGCGTTGCACGATGCGCGGTCACCTGCCAGTAAAGTGACTGAATGCTCTGGAGATATTTAGGATAACGAATAGCTGAGCCTTGGCACAACAGTACGCACATTTACGCACACGTTTTACGCACGCACAGTAAGCCATCGAACACACACACACACACAAAGACAGGAGAGAGAGAGAGAGATTGGCTTTGACAGTCTTCCAGGTGACCGGATCGCCCAATAGGATTATTGTGTGTATAGTAACTGTAGTGATCGCCTGTGCCATATAGTGAGCTGCAGAGGATCAACCTGTCGTCCATCATCCATTCACAGCGTTTCAATTCTCCTCAGTTCCAACGGGAAACACACACACGTCACTTGGACTGGAGCTCAGTCACCTGAGCGGAGTGTGATATTAGTCCGGAAGTGCCACATCGAGCGCTTACCATATATACAGCGGGTTGTGATAAAGGCTTATCGAATCAGCTTTGCACAAAAGCCTCCAAACCCCACACAGGCAGCAGGTGATCCAATCCGTGAGGATGTCCAGTTTCTCTCAGTTGATCACAAGAGCTTCTATGTTGTGTGTTGAGAGACGTTCACACGGGTAAGTGTGGTCAGGTCACATGACACGGTGGTCTGAGCGGGAGGGCGTCGTGGTGTCTTGCTTTGTGCCACTGTCAAACATGAATATGGTGATTAAAAGGGACCTCAACCTTATACGTTACACACCTTGTTTGTCTTATAGGTGTGCGAGATGTGTACAACAAGACACACACGTGGCTTCAGTTTGTCCACGTCATTCACTCAAGACAGATATTCAGGCTGACGCGCGGAACTACTCCAATTGATTGAATTTGCTCAACCTACAAATATGCCGTCTGTCCTTTGAGCTCGCGGATCTCGCTCCAATTCAAGCCCCTTGAATCCCGACACGACGACGGGTCTCGCTGCGGTGTTAGAGACGGGGGCGGAGAGAGTCGAGCCGTGTTTGGCAGTGCAAAGTGTAGAAACGATGCTCATTAGACGAGGCCTGGCTCAGAGGGGAAGGAACACATAGCGCATGTTGCAAGTGTAGGCCTCCTTTTGGACTCTCTGGGTTTACACAGACCAGATTCACTTGGTGAACCTGTAATGGCACCGACAGAACCAGACCGGGGCCACTCACCAACTCACTCCCGGTTTCAATTCTCATTGTTGTTGTGCCTAAATGACACGTATATCCTTCAAAAAGCTCCACGAGGTAATGCAGGAACAGACAGACAGTTAGGGGGTTGTTACTATAAGAAATGACCAATGGTGGGGGAAATGAATATAACCTTTGATCGGGCTGGGAGAAGATATCCTTTATTATCTTGCACATAATACAACTTTAGACATGCATACTTTTAATTTCTGCCACGTGGTGTGTACCTGTGAGGAAAACATGTTCACCCAGCTGCTGTGCCTTCACTCAAGCTCTATAAGAGTTGACACACTTGACATTTTGCTCTCAGTGCCCCAAAAATATAGTAATGCTTTATGGATGTCATGACTACTAACATAATATTGTAGTGTTAAACTATGTATGGATATATGATTATGCATTGATTTGATCTGAATTGGTTGTTTTTAAACTACATACCTATTCGACCGGACCATCTCTTGGCATCCCGCATCTTCATCATTATTATTAATCAGCTTGTTCATCACTGTCGGTCTCTTGGCCGATCCAACTACCTGCCCCACTTCAGCACCCCACTTGTTCCCATCCCTATTATCAGATGTTGTGAAGTAATGTCAGTGATGGACGGCTTTCTTTGTGGAACAGGCATCCTCGCAAGGCACACGTTGACTTTTACAAGAGGTAATACTTGTATTAGGTATACTTGACCACAGACCCTGTTTTACACAGACGGCACATGTAGGCAATGGAAATCTAACCAATGTTATATCACTTGACAAATTACCACTCCGGGACAATTATCCGAGGCAGGTTCTTTCCACCTGAGACGCCAGCACAATTAAACTGATATAAAATAACATTAGTGGGGACAGAAGACGTGGTAACTGACTGCTCTGTCTACATGTAGCTGCCACGACCCGCGACGCTGACGTCCATCAAGAGAATGCTGCCATCTAGCGACATAACGTGGTCTTACCAACAGGAGAGAAAATGCTCCACGTACTAGTTCTACATTTATTGATATTGTCAAAATCATTGACGGATCATTCGGAAAACAATCAGTTTTACAGACAATCTCTCAAGTGGTGACGTGAGATCTTTTCCTCCGTATGTATTTCTAACACGGTACTGTACATTATAGTGCACACTTAACTCTGTTAGGATTAAATATCGGACCACTTTTGAGTAAAGCTAATTATGCTACAGAGGAAAAAGCACACCATTATTCTATTCCCACAAAACCACAGGAAAACACGTACAAAGCACGAAGTCTTGTGGAACTCCCAAAATAAACACATTGTGAAGGCACCGACTTGTTTCCGACTCAAATCCCCTTTATCACACCGTAATATGTCTGTGTCAAAACAGTAACGTTCATATTAGCGTTGACGTAATTCCGCACCAAAGCAACAGAAGGAAGAGATTCTGAAAGAGACACTGGGGACAAAACAGGCAGCGTGGCAGCGCAGCCGGAATGGGTCTACATCGGACATCCACGGTTTGTGTGTTATTCATAGACCTATGGAAGTCTGGGAGGGAAATGAAGTGGAAAAACACAGCGATGCCTGTCGCACCCTGAATCCCACTACAGTCATTCGATACAAACTAAAGAGTGTAAATCCATCAGGCTCCAGCTGAGTCGGTTCAGTGGTCGTACTCGTTATCGATGAACTTTGCCATGGTGGACAGCTGGATATTTGTTGTGCCCTCATAAATGGTACCTGCACATGGAGACAAACACAAGCATCAAAATACATAAAAAACACCCAACAGACTGAAAGGACAATTTATTCAAATTCCACTGGGCAGCACAAGAATATGCAGCTTTCACCATCAGGAGAAAAGGGAACAACCAGCTTATTGTGCAACTCAATCCGCCGGCGCTCCAGCTGAAAGGCACTGGGAGCCAAAATGGACGCGATGAAGGAAAAAGTGACATTCTGCCCCGACAGCTTCCCTGGGCGTGTGTTAGTTTAATGGCACTCTGAGCACACCAAGGTCAGACAGGGGAGTCACATTACCTCCTGGGCAGCACAGCCAATACTATCCGCCCTTCTCTCCACCCCACTGTGGCCCAATCGCCAACAACTACAGTTGACCTTCCTGCACCCCTCACGAGTTGTGCCCTTTTCACGTTGCAACACTGTGGCTGTAGTAACTGTAGAACCCCACTCCTGTTCTAACTAAAAGCGTGCAGAAGTCAATATTTGTCCAGCCATGCTCACCAATTTTACAGTCTCTGTAGTATTTCTCTATGGGATAGTCTTTGGTGAAGCCTACCCCTCCCATCCATTCTATGCATTTTGAGGTGGTTAGAGTTGCAACCTGAGTAAGAGAGAACAGAACACATTATATTTATACGCAGAGCAAAACCGTCTTTCTAGGGCTGCACGATTCATAGTAGATAATCGAACATTGTGATTTTATGTTTCCATTTTAAATACATGTGACACCAGATGATGACGACAAACAAGCACAGATTCTGAGCAAAGTTGCCTTAGGGTTGTGGCTATGCCCCAAATAAATTAAGTAGTAATGATTTATTATTTGAACATTGTAAATAAGGATCACAATATGAGGAAGACAGTAAGAGTGAAAATAAGACTTTATAGCTACTGCTGCTGTGAAAAGTGAAAATAAACGTTGAGGTGCAAAAGTGCAATAAAACTAATTGTTTCCTGAAACCGAGACAAATCACCACAATCACAATATTTAGCAAAATAATCAGGATTCACATATTTGCATTGAACTGCAGTCAACGGATCGGGACGCTCACCTCTGCAGCAAAGTATTTAGCCATGCAGGCCTCCTTAATAAAAGGTCTTCCGGCCTCCTTCAGACGGGCAGCGTTGTAGGTCAGCAGCCTCGTAGCTTCAATCTGTGTGGCTACATGGGCTATTTGGTGCTGCATGCCCTGAAACACATACCATCACAAAAGGTGTTTCACCAAATGAGCAGCACACTGGAATGACGTGAAACGTTAGAAACAAGCCATCTAAGGAGGCGACCGTCATTTTGAACCTTTACCTGGAAGTCAAAGATACGTTTCCCGAACTGCACCCTCTGTCTGGTGTAAGGAACGGTGTGGTCAAAACAACCCTGTGCCAGCCCCAGCATCTGAGACACAGAGAGAAGGTTAGCTGAAACATCACTGCTGCACTTGTGAGGATCTTGAATAGAACCGTTTTAGGATACGACGTCTCACTGGCTTACCTGAGCAGCAATTCCAATCCTGCCCTCGTTCAACATTCCAATGGCGTACTTGTACCCTTGGCCGACCTTGCCCAAAATGTTCCTCTCTGGGACCTACACCAGAGGGCTTCAAGTTAGGAAGGGTCACATTGCGTATTTGTGTCACATCGGTACAGTACATTACAAGGTATTTGACTGCACCTTGACATTGTCAAAGTTGAGCGGGCAGGTGGAAGAGGCACGCAGGCCAAGCTTGTTCTCCTTCTTGCAAATCTCAAGACCCTCCGTGTCCCGGTCCACAATGAAGCAGGTGATGCCTCTGTATCCCTGTCAATCAAAAGGGAGTTAGCCTTGAACTTGTAGCGAGAGGCGCACATTAAACTCGTGCCACTTTCCCACAGTGTGGCCGAGGACAGCGTGAAAAGGACCAAAAGCGTTCATCGCTATACGTTTATTTGAAACTATAACCCGGCGGACAAATGATCGCTGTTTGAAACAAAAATGCTAAAAGGATCATGAGTATTTTGTTTAAAGCTACACTGAGCAACTTCGCACAATGGTGGTTCTTATTGAACATTTAATTCATCTTAATTGACTGGTTAAATAAATGCTAAATAAACATAAATTGCAGTGGGAGGCAACCATTTGAAAACTTTGAACTGGATGCATTTTTTTTACTTTTTACATTAAATCTTGCCTAGTGCAGCTTTAAAGGGACAATACGTGAAACGAATGACTGAGCCATGGCTGGCCCTGGACCTATTACTCACAGCAGAGGGGTCTACATTGGCCATCACCAGGAATACCCCAGCATGCTCTGCGTTACTGATCCACATCTTAGATCCATTGATAAGGTAGTAGTCCTTGTGTTTCTCAGCACGTGTCTTCAAAGCAAATGCGTCGCTCCCTGACTCTGCCTCAGACAGGCAGAAGCTACCAACCTGTGTGACATGAGATCGGTATATCAAAACATTCCAACACTGACAGACTGCAAATGCTGCGTAGAATATGCATGGCCAATCAAGATATCTATATTATTACAGGAGCTCATGTATAGACCATCCAACCAGACTTTTACGTCTCCATCTTCGGATTAGAATGAGGAAAGCAGCGTTTTACGTCACAATTAACACATATATGTATTCCATAGAGGAATGTGAAACTACTCACCATGTCAGTGGACAATCGGCTGAGGTACTGCTCTTTCTGTGCTGGGGTGCCCAGGTTGGCGAACAGCGTGTTGATCAGAGTGTTCTGGATGTCACATAGCACTGCCACAGAGGGGTCCACCTTGGCCAGCTCTTCGATGACCAGAATGGAAGAGAAGAATGTGGAGCCAGTGCCACCATAATCTGGGTCAATCTCAATGCCCATTAGCTATGAAAGACCAAATGAGAATTGTCAGTCATTGGATAAAACGAAAACACTGACAGGCATCTAGAATATTTCTGTTTTGGCACATCTGCTAATCTCCTATTACAGATTTGTTAAAATACAGTAAATAAAACACACATACGCCCTGTTCAAAAAGGGATTTGATCACTTCCTCATCCATGGCAGAATCCTCATCCATCTTTGACACAAATGGGGCGATGCGCTCTTGTGCATACTTTTTCACTGTTCAATAAAAGGAGACGATATTTAGTGTTTTCAAATGTATATCCCCAAATGTTGGCGGCAGTGTTACGTTTGTCCAGTTTCACAGCTCACCTGCTTCCCTCATCATGCCCTCCTCCTCTGAATAGGTCTGTAAGGGAGGGAAGGAGACCCCCCTCCCAGCAGCCTGCTCTGAGGCCACATCTGGGGCAGAGCAGGTGGACCTGCTCCGCAGCCCAACCTGGCATGCACACCATGGTTGAGAGATCTGTCTGCCAACCTGAAAAGAGGACAGACAACAGTGTCGGACAGGTGGTTGAAGCTTAAAAAGGTATTCTTTCCTCTATATAGAGCAATTCAAGCATTTTTGGGTAAGTCTGTGCATCATGCAACATACTAGACTGAATAAGACAAAGTTGGTTTGAGGTCAAAAGGTCATATGACCTTAATTTTCACTTATCTGGAGTTATTTAAGTTCACGGCTCTAAATTAACTTTTTCACTTGGTAGCACCAGTGCTCCCAGCAAAAAATGTGGCGCACCCACCAAAATGTAAGGAGCACCAACAACATATTTAAAAAAAAGTTTTGTAATTAAAAACAACAACATAGCAGTACAGCTTACAAGTAACAAAAAACGGTGAAAGTAGCCTTAAAAACACACGATAGGCCACAACTGGGGCTTTATGCAATATCCTGGGACCAGGATTTAAAACTTGGTCTCCTGGCTCTCTGTCCCTCTTCCATCCATCTCTTCACTCAGACCGCGGCATCCAATGTCTCAGAGGAGGATCCTCTACACTGATTCAAATCAGATCTGTGTTGGGGTTTAATGCAGATCTGATGTCCGACTTGATGCACTTCAGTGTGGAGAACCCCGTCTCACACTGCACCGAGGACACAGGCAAGACCAACATGATCCTTACTAGATGAAGGCTGTTCTGAAGCTAAAATTATCAGGGTAGAAGTTTTCAGTGGCAGCATAACAATACAGCCATTTCTTAATTAAATACAATCGAACGGTAACTGGTTGGTTTTTATATGGTTGGACTTTTAACAGAAACATTCAGAAGATATTTTGATTAATAATTTCCATGTTGTACCTTTCCAGTACAGCCTGAAAATGGTGCAACAAGTGGACCTCCACCGTGCCATAACATGCTACTTACAAATCCATTTTACATGGGTTACAATATACTATAATAAAATTACATTAGAATAGAAAACCAACACACATGTACAGTAAGAAACGCTGAATAATGGTATTACAAGTGAACTGAATCACTGATGAGCGACAAGTACCGAGCTGACGAAACGAGCTTGCAAATGGTATCGGTGTTGAATAACTGACCAATCGAAACTGAACTTCGTCACGCTCTTACGCTTAAACTGTTGACTCCGTTGCAAGCGCAGTTAACGTTACCTGTGATCAGTCAAAGGCGTCACAATGTACACTGTGCTTTGCACCGCTCATACCTAAGACACTAAAGTCCTTCAGCCGCTCTGAAAACTGTTCTGCTGGTGAAGCCACAACTGTTTCAGGAGCCACATCAATAACGTTACTAAAATATGCCGTAATAGTTAGCTTAAGCTTTTTAGCTAACGCTAGCTAGCCGCAAAAGGGAGTGATTGAAGGCTAATCTCAGCCAATCTAGAATAAGCATTAAAGGTAAGAACCTCAAACTCACATTTGATTGGTTAGAATGGTCACAGTCACAAGGCATACTAGCGAATGTACAGAGAAAGGGACGTTCATATGGAGAAAAACCCAGAAAAAAGTAGCACCATAACAATTATTTACACTCGCACAGATGCTACCAATTATATTTCGAGATTGCAGACTAAATTTAGGGAGCAAATGCGACAAAAACTGTCACAATTTCGAGTGTGCACGTTGTCGTCTGCTATGGAAGTCGCTTCGAGTAGGCAGGCTCGGCTTTGCATGGGACAATACAGATAAAGATTGTTTCCACAAGTCATTACATTACAGCATTTAGCAGACGCTTTTATCCAAAGCGACTTACATGCAAGGCACCAACCTGCTCAACTGGAGCAATTTTGGGGTTAGGTGTATTGCTCAAGGATACTACAACAGATCCTTGCGGTTGCGGGACCTCCTGCCGCCCAAGTCTAAGCAATGACATCCATCAGGACAGGGCTGACCCTTATATACCGTAATATTGAAGTAAGAGTGAACTGACATCCAACAATGGCAGCAACTTTTATTTACATCTAAGATACAACCACATAAATGAGTCACGGTGCAACTAAAAATGTATGAGATCGATGTTACTAGCAGCCATTTTCCCAATGTGGTTCACAGAAGACGCCATCTGCAGCAGGTCCAGCATCTGTGTACTGATAAATAAAAAAAAAGGTTAACTGAGCAACTCAATAGCATAATCATCCAAACAAGGTTTAATCCCATTTTGAAGCCAAGTGGTCTCCTCAGACTCTGCCTTGTCAGGAGCAGAGTGGCACGTTTATCAACATTGATTCTGAGCCCAGTGCAATACATCACAAGAAACCATTTTACTTGATACCATGGCTGTGTCTACCATTAGAAGAAACGCTGGGTGCCGTGGATGTGTGGAACCAACCTGATCCAGGTCCGGTCTAGGGAGTGGCTTCACGGCCTGGTGAACAGAAGCATGCGTTACTGCATTGTCATGTGAACATCGATCAGATTGTATGTCTGTTTTCTCCTCAGAGACTCTGGCTTGTCAGGGCCAGAGATGCACTTTTTTCACCATACTGACTCAGAGCCCAGTGCACAGCATCAAGGGAGAAGTGAAGCCCGGAGGTGGCATTACATGGGTGAAAACACTGTTCCTGCAACAGTTGACGGTGAAGCCAGGCACATTGTGGACTACAAACCCACCTCAACACATTTTACCCACCCTATGATCTAAATTCAGTGTAGGTTAGTAGTACTTGCAGTATCAGATATAAGTAGCACGTAAATTGATGTGAATATAAAAATTACGGTTATACTATTGTGAAAACTACGTTTATTGGCTTATCGTTTGCCTTATAACTGCCTGTAGTTCATAGTTCACACGGATGTTAGGTAGTACATAGAAATCGTATTTCGCTGGACCAGCTTGCCAGCGTGCTGGCAGGGAGGCTCACCACATGTAGCTAGGCCCCACTAGGTTAACGTGCTAACTGCAGGCAAGCTAGCCCCGTTGCTGATATACCGTACACGCAAGGACAGTATGAGTGTCACATACCTCGTGAAACATGACTTAAGTACCTTTTGAGTTATAGGTAATTTGTTAAGTTCGGAATACAAGTGATCCACCAACGATCCCATTATTACGCGATACGTGTAGCTTACCAATTCAAAGTTGTTTAAGTTCTGTAGAAGTGGATTGGATCCATACCGACTCGTAAAGAGTTTATAAGAAAAGGTCTTAAGTCGCGTCGTTTTGTGAGGAGTGTAACGTTTTGCCCAATTATTGTATTAAGTTTGGCGTCACTTTCTCTCATACAGAAACAACGCGATGAACGTTAGGTCATACCAATTGATAAGCAAGTTAGAGCAACTGAGTCTAGGTGAAGTTAACCTCCACTACATGCCTGTTAAACGCCATTACGTGTCAGAATATCCTACAATTCTCTCAGAAGTCAGCAAAACAAGAACGCACAGGTGGGGGGAAAACTCACCAAAACCACACGAGCATCAGGCGGGAACAGGACAGCTGTGCGGCAAAAATGGCTTAATTTATATGGTCCTCACTAAGGACCCCTACCATGTGCTGGCCAAATATATGCCTTCTAAAAAAAAAAAACTTCTACTTGCTTATCAAGTTTGTTCATTTTAAACATTCAAAGTATCAGATTTAGTCTTTATGAATGAACTTTGGGTGCAAAGTTTTCAAAGCTTTATTTCACTCCAAAAGTAAAGCCACAGTTAGAACTTTACTAGGGTAACGTTAGGTGTTTTTAAAATTATTATGATTTTTTATCAACATTCATTTTTAGTGTACGTTTTGCAGCTTTTACTAGTATTTACTGTACATTCTTTTCAATATGATATAATGGGCAGATGTATACATAAAATCACTATAATTTTTACTTTGGAATAATTATGTCTGTACATTTTAGTGAGATTTGAACTGAAGTAAACATGCTTCTACTTGAGTAAAACATTTCAGAACTCTTTCCATCCCCTTTACTTCAGTAACTTTCCAGATGACGGAGAAGGCTGTTCTTATTCAGTAAATAAATCTTCCTAAAAAAAACCCTCAATATTCCTATAGGGACTTACAGTCACTATGGCGTACTCCAGATGTAAATGTATAGTTCATGTAACTTAATAGTTTATAGTGACCTTTTTGTACTTTTGTCTCCTATGGTCTCACTTAAATATTCCTATAGGACCTTATGGTTTATATACTATCCCTCTAGAATGTATCATAGGGTTATTATGGTACTTTTTCACGAGGGCAGATTGGAGAAGGGTCATGGCTAGGTGTGAGCACTGCAAAGTAACAGCTGTCTATTACATGGCATGTTTTGGCAAGGCAGAGCTCACAAGTATAGCATAGCTTTAGGCGTTATGTCACCGACAGTGGGATATGTGAGTGTCTACGATTCTTCCTCAGAGGCTCCTGACTT